>LR812520.1:19272642-19575142 GCA_903798195.1 Danio kyathit
GAAATAAGCCATTAGTGATCTCCTACTGTGATCTAGTGGCCACAGTGTAATTTTTATGTGATTACAGCCATTAAGGTGTGCATAAATATATCCCTTCTATGGACAAGCATGCTATAACTATACAAAATAAAGTGCAATGTTTTATTAAAATAATTAATTATCTACAGAGTAAAAAGTGTGACAAGCTTTGACTAAATTTGATCTTAAATGCATGAACCGTGTTTATGCCATGTCAGTTTGGGACTCAGAATGCATTCTTTGCTACAGAGCAGTAAAATAAACTATAAGTGATCTGTTACTGCCATCTAGTGGTCATAGTTATGATTTTGTTTACATATGTTTTAAAACAAGGTGTTTAATTATAGAACCAGTTTTGCCTATTAGAATTATTATGAATAGTAAACCTGGTAAACTAAATTTGATTTTTAATGCATAACAGTGTTTACATCATGTCAAAAATGTGATTCAGAGTGATCCTAAATGCAATTTCCCTGACTTTAAACTCTAAAAATGTAAAAAACAAAGGTGTGCAAATGCTATGAACAAATAATAAGTGGTCTTGTGCTGACATCTAGTGGTTAAAAATGGTAGGTGACAAATAAAAGTCTGCGTTATAGTGGCTAAAATTAAAGAATATTGATAATATGTGTTTTTGAGACCTTTAAAACATCCACGATGGACAAAAAAATTAACCTGTAATAAATTTAAGTGATAAGCTTCGCCTAAACTTGTAAAAGTGTGAAAATTAAGCACATTTACTGCTATTTTATAACATTTAGCTTGCTTTAAGACCTTTTCTACTACTATAGCGCCACCTACAGCCCGATCTCCATAAAATTTTGCATGCTGGTTTACATCCATATGCCACATGTGCTCACCAGTTTCTGTGATGTTTTGAGTTGTCCTTATGGGTATATAGGCATGTAGGTTCATGTAGACACACCCCTCTTTGTAAATGAGCCTGTTACAGCTAACCAAAATGGAAAGTTCAAAACGGTGAAAAACGGAAAAACGGTGCGTCCTAGAGAAAAAAATTCACATATACACTTGTGTTTAGGCTGAATAAGGATTCAAAAAATGTAAAGTTTTTGAGTCTATGACAAGCGGTGTACGAATGGCGGCCAAAAATGTCAAAAATGTTGGTTTTTGGCACCATAGCGCCACCTATTGTCCGATTAGTCTCATCTTTGGCCAGCCTGTAGTGTACCGGAGTACTACCATCTGGCCAAGTTTCAGCTCTCTAGGACTTACGGTTTGGTCGGACCGATAGCAACTTCGGCAGAAAAATAATAATATTATTAATAAATCTTAACAAATACAATAGAGTTTCAGCACTAACGTGCTTGAACCTGTAATGATAATAATGATAGGAAACCATTGGCTCATCTGGTGTTTCTTAATTCTCAAAAAGTCATGTGATGTCAGCTGGGAACATTAGTTAAGATGATGCATTACGTCATCTACTGAAAAAAAGGAGGCAATGTGCAGGTTTCAGCCTCACCCTTTTCAACCTTAGAAACCATGGCAACGGTGAGGCAGAGGACCTGTGGATGCAAGAGGCAGTCGCCTTTGTAGCAGAGCCAGGAAGCCATTATGGGCACACAGCAAGCTGACCTTTGAGCCACTTCAGACTGATTTAATAGGCAGACGAGAAAAAAGACATCCAAATACAGACAATCTTATGTATTTATTGATTATGCTAAGGTTTTACCAAAGAAAGGATCTGTAATCAGACCTGGTCACATAGCTGTAAAGCTAGATTTATAGAAATAACCATCATATTAATTGTTCTCAATTGTTTCTTGTTCTTAGGACTAAAATGACTTAAAGTGAAATTTCACAAGCCAAATGATCTATTATTGGTTGTCAGTACAACCATTAGACCTCTGTTAACTGGTCGATTATCTCATAAACCTCAATATATTGTATATACAATTACCGGCCACTTTATAAGGTACACCTGTACAACTGCTTGTTAACGCAAATTTCTAATCAGCTAATCACATGGCCACAACTCAATGCATTTAGGCATGTAGACATGGTCAAGACGATCTGCTGCAACTCAAACTGAGCATCAGAATGGGGAAAAAAGACGATTTAAGTGACTTTGAATGTGGCATGGTTGTTGGTGCCAACTGACTGGTCTGAATATTTCAGAAACTGCTGATCTACTGGGATTTTCACGCACAACCATCTTTAAGGTTTACAGAGAATGTTCCGAAAAAAGAGAAAATATCCAGTGAGCGGCAGTTCTGTGGGCACAAATGCCTTGTTGATGACAGAGGTTAGAGGAGAATGGCCAGACTGGTTCCAGCTGATAGAAAGGCAACAGTAAGTCAAATAACCACTCGTTACAACCAAGGTATGCAAAAGAGCATCTCAGAACGCACAACATGTTTAATAACCTTGAGGTGGATAGGCTGCAGCAGCAGAAGACCACACCGGGTGTCACTCCTGTCAGCTAAGAGGAGAAAACTGTCTACAATTCACACACAGGCTCACGAAAATTGGACAATAGAAGATTGAAAAAAACGTTGCCTGGTCTGATGGGTCTTGATTTCTGCTACAACATTCGGATGGTCGGGTCAGAATTTGGCATCAACAACATAAAAGCATGGATCCATCCTGCCTTGTATCAACGGTTCTGGCTAGTGGTGGTGGTGTAATGGTGTGGGGGATATTTTCTTGGCACACTTTGGACCCATTAGTACCAATTGAGCAATGTCAATGCAACAGCCTACCTGAGTATTGTTGCTGACCATGTCCATCCCTTTATGACCACAGTGTACCCATCTTCTAATGGCTACTTCCAGCAGGATAACACACTATGTCTTAAAGGGCAAATCATATATATATATATATATATATATATATATATATATATATATATATATATATATATATATATATATATATATATATATATATATATATATCAAAAATAAATGAACTAATTAGCAATTGGTAATACTTTTCCATGCATCATTGCACCTGCCGTTAGAGGTGGCTTGAGGTGTTGCATATATGCCTGCAGGGTGAAATGACCTTGGTAACAGTCCTCTTAAGTGAATCAATCATTCATTCATTCATTCATTTATTTTCTTTTCGGCTTAGTCCCTTTATTAATCCGTGGTCGCCACAACAGAATGAACCGCCAACTAATCCAGCACATGTTTTTCGCAGTGGATGCCCTTCCATCCATGCAACCCATCTCTGGGAAACATCCATACACACATTCACTCATTCACACTCATACACTACGGACAATTTAGCCTACCCAATTCACCTGTACCGCATGTCTTTGGACTGTGGGGGAAGCCGGAGCACTCGGAGGAAACCCACGCAAACGCAGGGAGAACATGCAAATTCCACACAGAAATGCCAACTGACCCAGCCGAGGCTCGAACCAGTGACTTTCTTGCTGTGAGGCAACAGCACTACCTACTGTGCCACTGTGTCGCCCTTTAATTAATCATATACAGTAGTTGAATTGTTGAAATGACACACTTTAAGGGAATTAAACATTACTTCTGTGGGTCACTCAGTGGTACAACTGCAAGAACCACTTGTAGAGACAGATCAGATGCAAATATTGAATGTATTATTTAACAAATATAATCCCCAGCAACCCTCACCCAACAAGCAGGTCATGTTTTTATACTTGCTACCCTCAATAACTCAAGTCTCTGCTCAACTTGCCAAGATGACGATAAGATGATTTACAACCTAAAAGAGTTGGCCTCCAAATTCTTAAAAATAGGCCATGGAAAGACTGAGAGAGATGCACACAAACTTTTATTGCAAGAAGTTTTATAGAGTATCTAAATAACTTCATGTGAGCAATCTCTTGACTACCATCAAAATGTCCTCTCAGGATCCTGTATACATTGGTGTATAACACCTATGCGTGTATTGTATAGCAATGCTAGGATGCTCATCAGAGTTTACACACTCAAGACTGCAACTTTGACTATGTGAATGTATCAATACAAAGAAAAAATTCCCACTGGACACGATACAGTGTATCATTGGCCAGAACAACCTCCAGTAGGTGTAAACCTCCCTGTATAAGTTAAAGGATACTACTCTGTCTCAAACAGAGGTTAAGAGATTTGGAAGATACACAGACAAGAACAACACAGGAAGGAGGAGTTGTATCCCTGCCTGTAACCATGCTGTCCATCACTTCAGAATACTATCTCTGAATTCATTCTGCACTCAACCCCCTGAGAACTTCACTAGCAGGAATCATCAAGAATTTTATCTGCATTGATTGCTCACAGAACAACTGAGTATAATGCAAGTATTGTGCACGTCAACTAAACAGAGGTTTACACTGTAAATGCGAATAGTAATCCTTACTATGAAAAATCTAGTGTGTTTACTTTATTTTAACCAAATTGTCGAGTTTACTAGAAATGCATTAGTGTTGCTGAAATAGTAGCGTATAAAGCTCCCATAACTAATGTAATTTGAGTAAAATTGCTAATAATGACTAAGCCATGCTGTTACGCATGCGTACTGGTGGTGATTTCCCCACCCCCATCTCGATTCACAACCCACCCCCACTCAGCGCCACCGTTGAAGAGCAGGATATATTGAGAAGATGTACTGTGGTAAATCAAGGTAAACTTTTCATTTTAATTACTACTTTGATTTGATTTGTATTGTATCAGTAATATGTTGATTTCCTGCACTTTGTATTGTTTGCCGTGTTGTGAACTTTATTATTAGCCCATGATGTTGTGACTAAACGTTTTGACCACTGCACGTTATTTGCAATACTGTCTGCTTTACTAGATTATCTATTTCTGCTGCCTAGTTCATTTTAATAACTATTAATACATGCATTTGTAGTAGTAATTTGTAAAGTGGGCAAAGTTATTTATGCTCTAAAAGAGCGGGCCGCGCCATTTTAAATGATGCACTGAGAAAGCGAGAGCGCGCGCATTCAATCAGATGTAACGTTAACACACAGCTATATGTCTGCGTTTTAAGAAAAGAAAACGAAACCTTTTTGGTCGCATTAAAAAAACTGTAGTAGCCGTTGAACTTAGTGGTGCTTGTTGTGACGAAAATATTTGTGTTTTTAAAAAAAGATTAACTAGGGAAGGTAAGCTGCAGGAAGCAGGTGAGGAGGAGATCAGCTGTGGTCCGCCGTCGGCGAGCGGCTCATGACCAGACCAGTCGCTCTTTTTCCACGATCGCCGGGGCTTTTAAAACATCTTAACGCAGCTTCAGCTCAAAATGGACGTGAATGTCGTAAGTAATTTAGGATTGCGATGCGATTACGATTCGTATCATCGTATGAGGCAGATATATATTTATACATGCTGCTAAAGGGTGCTTATGCTAACAATCCATATGAAAGCAAAAGTTAAGCTCGTAAAAATACGAGAGAGAGAGAGAAAGAGAGACAGATTTAAGAACACAGCCAAGTCGTATATTGTAAAAATATGTAAAAATGATTATTCCAGTGTTAACGTTTACCCTAATAGAGTGTTTTTGTGTTGCTGTAATGACAAATAAATCTGACCAGACGCAACAGAATATGCGTGATGGATAGTGATGAAATAGTATGACTCGTACAGCCAAGCACAGACATCCCTTTGTTTGCTCAATATCACACAAAGGCATCAACAAGCTGTGTTATAAACATACTATGTGAAAACTTTAAAAGTCTAAACGGGCTTTACCAAACCTGTTTTGTACTTTAAAGGTTTCACTTATTATGGACAATTTAGGGCAAATACATTTGAACAATTATAGTGTTGTTTAGATTGCAGCACACCATTAGATTAGAGTATTGTGATGCATATTGTGAGTGATATATTTAGTTTGTAATATTGTTATAACCTTTATTAATTTTATTTTTTATTTCAGACTACCAGTTTGTGAGCTGATATGCAGTGGAAATGTAAGTTTTGCACATTCACATCCGAAAAGAAAGCACAACTTTTTAAATACTACCGCACAAGTCATAGAACATATTCATGAATTGTTTCAGTACTTTGTCTACATACTAAAAGTTAATGTACTTTTAAATCTTTTAACGCATTAAAAATACATTTATCAAAAAATTTAACAAAGAACTGCACGAGCAAGAATAGAATTATTATTTTAAGGAATAGTCAGAAAGTTCAGTGTCCTTTTAAAGACCGTTCAATTGAAACAAATGTATATTCCACTTTTAATGCACATAAAAGTGAGGCACACCTGCAACATTGCCATGAGTATTTTAAATCGTGGGTTAAGTACTCTGTTTGGTGACACAAGAAAGTGTAGCTCATCCACTTTATGACAGGTACCAAGAGTATTTGGCAGTTTAATATTCAAGGGCGTTTAAATATGTCATATTAAAGTGTTACATCTGTTGCTAAAAAGCATTGCATTTTATCGTTGCATGTGTTTCCGATTTCTGCTTTCTTTGTTTTATAATTTCACTTCGCCATTTAAATAACACATCACGTTATTGTGCACGACAGTGACATCCAGAAGGTGGTCATAGAGGAAGCACCAGCTAATGCTTTGAAACAAGTGCTGCAGAAGGTTTGTTTCCTTTTCAAAACGTTGTGTGATTTTGTGAATTTGTGTTTTTGAATGTTAATAATGACTAATAATGTTTTGATTAGATCTATATTCAATCGAATACAGGAAGAAATTTGAGATCGGAGTTCTACACTGCATTGGACACACACTGCTCGTCTGATTGAAATTTTCAAAAAAAGAGGAGGAAATCAGAGAACAAAACTAGAAGAGAAGTTTATCCAAAGGTATTTTTGTGGCATCATCTTTGAATCATAATTTGCATTTGATTGTTTTCATTGGACTATAATGCATGTCTACCTGTCTTTACTTTTTCACAGTCATCTGATGTAATGCTTGTCCGCACAACAGTTCTTTGTGCTCCTCCAGTCCTTTCGGGGGATGAGTCTAAAGATTTTTCCAGGATGTGTTTTGTAAGTAGTATTATTGTTTCTGCTTTCTTAGACTGGAAATGAAGCAGTCATTCAAGTTTACTTCACTTATTAAATTCAATTTTTTATTTTATATAAAAAATAAATAAAGCAAATGCAATTAATGTAAGTATTTGAGCGTAAGAGGGATGTTTTATCATGGCCTTTGGAGCAAGAGCACTGCCATGTTGCAAATTCAGCAGACATCACAGGGTTAGTTAGCTTCATAGGCCAGTGAAGTAAATCCATTTCTTTAATTTTTAAACACACTTGTTTTGAAATGGAGGAAGATTAGCTTGAAAAAAAAAGCTGCGTTTTTAATAAGTGTAATAGCTATGTAATACGTTGAGAGTAATATAACTTTTGTTGGAAGAACCTGCTGGATTAAGATATAAAAAGATAGTGTTAAAAGATAAAACATGCTTCGTATAATAACCAACCCTGTGAAGTCACCTGCTGTGAGATTGTAGATGGCTGCACCCTCGCCCCAAAATCCATAATAAAACATTCCTCTTCTTTAAAATAAATATTTATTAATAAATTGGAAATCAGTGTGCTAAATAATGCAAACTTGACTGACTGCTTTAATCTAGCAAAACCAAGTACATTCATGAATCGGTTCCCAATTTATTTATGTTTTCCCCCAAAATATTTATATTGATTTTGTAGCACCAAACGGTCTCTCACACATTTATATTTAATTTATTGAAAATGTTTAAAAAGTACTTTTAGTGCAGTTTGTTTTATTACATTACAGTATTTCTTTAATTTAAAAAATTGATAATTCCTTTAAAATCGTGTCATGTTTTAAGGTTGGTATATGGAGGAGTAGGAGCTAGGGTTGTCACGATACTGGAATTTTGTACCAATCGATGCTGAAATAAAAAAAACAAACAAACATCCATTTCCCCTAACATTTTAAGCATTGTTGAGCACGTTCTTAAATAGAGCTGTTTTGCCATTGTGTTCAGGGGCTCAACAGAAATGGATGTTTTTTTTAAAATTTCATTATCGATTGGTACCGAATTCCAGTATTGTGACAACCCTAGTAGGAGCAGTACAAGCAAATGCATCATGTCCTGGAGTTTTGGCATAAAAGACCAAAGTACAAAATCTGTGTTATCATTGGAGGAGCAGCACCAAAGCAAGGCCTCATAAGAAGCATTTGAATGTAGATTAAATGTATTGTACATGGTGGACACTGAGTGAAGCCTCCTGCAGCTGCTGGACAGTCATTATTTTTGACTGGCTTTGCTTGTCGGTTTTGGGGGAAAAACAGATCCTGAAAAAAGTGCTTAAGTTCTTGATTTGAATTAAGTTGTGCATGTATGAACACTTTAATAGTCATGCTAATAAGCAACTAGTTATTAGTGTAATTGGTCCCTTTACTAAAGTGTTACCAAATTAAGCACAAGGAATTGTAATTTTTTTACGTATGCTTTTGGTCTCCTGACCACTACATGCTTTATTAGTGTATTTTAGAATATCAAACTTTACTCATTTTTCTTTCTCTATTCATATGATGTAGAATCTGACTTCAGTGCAGTAGATGTTGGCCTGCTGACTGTCTTGTGTGAAGACATGCCTGCCAGATGTCTAAAGGACCTCAATGTGGGCCATTATCCTGGAAGAAAAAGTGGTTATGGTCGATGTCCCTACTTTGCCACGCGCAGTATGTCTCTTTTTTTGCTTTGATTTACGCACTGAATTTGGACTACCCAAAGACTATGGGCAATGCATTTGAATTTGTTTAACGCGTGTTGCTTTTGCTGGGAGTGAAGCTAAATGTTTTTTTTTTCTGCGAGTGCCTATATGCTGCTGTGGTTATGTTTAAAGGTTCTGGCATAATGGCATGTTTAATTACAATAATTTCAAGTCTTTAAGTATTTTGAAACATTTAGAAAACATTTTTGTTTGTTTGTTTGTTTTTGCTATGTTGCTGTTAACAGTGTTACATTTGGAATGGCAGCATTTAGTGTTTAAAACTATAGATTTTTCACCAAAAAATCTATTGTATTGAAATAGAAAAAAATTGTATTGTGATTTATAAGGTTGTCAAAAGTATTGAGTTTGGTACCAATCGGTACTGAAATTTAAAAAATGTCCATTTCCCACTAACATTGCGAGTACTGATTGGCCATTGTGTTCACATGCTCAACATATGACTGATTGGCTATGAAGGTCATAGTTTTACCACTCTTCACCAGTGTTCACCAAGTGCAAACACATACAAAGACACTGGATCATTTCAAAGCCCTGTCGATCTGTCGATCCATCAGCAGATAGCTCATATTTGGCTTATCGACAGTTCAGCTGATTGACATGGCTTTGAAACGCTTCAGTGTCTGTGTAACTTTGTTTGGAGTCGGTGAAGAGTGGTAAACCAATGACAGTCACAGCCAATAACAGTCATTTCTGTTGAGCATGTTAATACAATGGCCAATCAGCGGTGTTTAAGAACAAGCTCAGTAGTGCTAAAATGTTTGCAGGAAATAGATGGTTTTAATATTTCAGAACTGATTGGTACCAAACTCAATACTTTTGACAACACTAATGTGATACTTTCTGTAGGACAATCTAAACTCCACAGTCTAACAAATCAGCTTTAAAGCTAAACATCTGTTCCTCTGTGAGTGTCTATATGCTGCCATGTTTAAAGGTGCCGGTGCAATGGCATGTTTAATTACACTAATTTAAGTATCTTTTTTTTAAAGTATCGAGTATTTTAAGTTTTTTTTTATTTTTATGGATTTTCAAACATTTTTAGAAAGCTTGTATTTCAGGGTTGTACTTATATATATATATATATATATATATATATATATATATATATATATATATATATATATATATATATATATATATATATATATATATATATATATATATATATATATAAATGCACTTTAGAACAGGTTTTTACAAAAATGTATTGTGTACAAGTGTATTGTGAAACTAAAATATCACAAGTGTATTGTGATACTCTGCTCTTTTTGTAAAATAAAATTTTTACATTTAAGACCTGTGTAATGTCATTACTTGTAAGTTGAACTACATATATTATGTTCAGTTTAATTGAAGAAAATGTGGAAACCGATTGCACGTAGTATCTTTAGTTGACATTACTTAAAATAGTGGATTAAAACAATGTTGAAACTACTAGCATTTAAAATGTTAACTGAACATGGTATAACAGTATTAGTTAAATAGAGTTAATAAAGTAATCTTACTATAAAACCATAAGTAAGGTTACTAAATATTCAATAGTATGTTAACTAGAATTTTCTATTAAACTAACTTGATTTTTACCAGTTAGTTTACTTTGAAAGTTTTAGGTTTCTTACTTTAAGGCAATAATTAAACGTAACTTAAGATTTCCCTTTAAGTTTATATTGCAAAAATAAGGCAATCGGTTTCCAAACTTTTTTTAAGTAAACTGAACATGTTAGAATTTACAGTGTAGAACAAGCATTTAGGCAGTTTTGTAAAAGCTGTGGTGGTTAAAAATTGCTTGTGCTTGCACATTTACTCCCCTGCTTCATTTTGGTTTCATTAATCCATTTTTACATTTTCTCTACCCTTTGAATATATACTTGAATGTGTGTATTTGTTGAATGTATTATATTTGTTCATTTGTTTCCTTTACTACAGTAAATAAAACTTTTGTGCACATTTCACATGAGCATTGAGTCTGTGTTAACTCCTTGCATCAAAGTTACTTTAACAAGTTCCATCTAGCTACATGCTGTTAGCTAAGCAACAGATTAAAAATATTTTTTAAATAGTTTAATAGTTAGTTTTTTTGAAGTGGGGTCAACTGAACCAAGAATGCGTAATTAATTATAACTAGCTAACTACCTATGAGCAACAACATGTTTTTGACTAACTAGTCCAAGGTTTTTCATTCAATCTTAGAAAAACCACTGCAGTGCAACAGTCTAGACCCAATATTTATGAAAAACAAAATAATAAATCAGCTTTAGCACCTGGGAAGCTGTAACATGCTATTTTGAAAACAGCGTTTTTTGGTGAAATTGGCCAGGGCCATCATTCCTAAGCAAAAACTCTGGGCTAAATTGTGGGGTATATGTAATAAAGAAACTAAAGAACCAGAACATTTCTGTTTAACGGAGAGAAGATTTGTTCAACACATTTCTAAGCATAATAGTTTTAATAAGTTATCTCTAATAACTTTTTGATTTATCTTTGCCATGATGACAGTAAATAGTATTTTACTAGATATTTTAAGATAATAGTATTCAGCTTAAAGTGACATTTAAAGGCTTAACTAGGTTAA
Source organism: Danio kyathit (assembly GCA_903798195.1). Lineage (NCBI taxonomy): Eukaryota > Metazoa > Chordata > Actinopteri > Cypriniformes > Danionidae > Danio > Danio kyathit. The sequence continues at coordinate 19,283,896 of LR812520.1, forward strand.
TTAGGTTAACTAGGCAGGTTAGGGTAATTAGGCAAGTTATTGTATAACGATGGTTTGTTCTGTAAAATATTGAAAAATATATAGCTTAAAGGGGCTAATAAAATTTACCTTAAAATGTTTTTTTAAAAATTAAAACTGCTTTTATTCTAGCCAAAATAAAACAAATAAGACTTTCTCCAGAAGAAAAAATATTATCAGGCATACTGTAAAAATTTCATTGCTCTGTTAAACTTCATTTGTGAAATATATATATAAAATTTTTTTACTTCAACTGTATATATATATATATATACCCTTTTGTCTTGCATACAACTCTATTCCACTATTTTTAGCTTTTTGATAAACCTTTTTTCTTTTCTTCTTCTTCTACAAAATTCACCCAATCCATGCTAAGGGTTGTAAAAAGAAGAATATGAATCACCAAAAGAATATGAATTTAAAATGGTTAAGAACATAGAGCTTAATATGTTTATAGAGCCATGGCTGCAAAAAAATGGTTTATATCTTCTTAACTCTTAGACTAATTAAAATTCTTTTAGTTTAACATAGAATTTTGATGGCAGCTGATATTGCTATTTTGTTGGTTTCAAGAGTATGAAATGTTGTGTCATGTTTTCTCATGCAAACATTACATCGAAGTAATTGTTAAACACCAACAATTTGTCATCAGGTAATGTATAAAGCCTCTCATTTGCATCTCAATGTTTTCACGTGTCACAATATTCACAAAATTGCGGAAGAACCTGTATTCAATTGATCTTTATAAATGTTTCGTATTTGACTGCTTTTGGTAATGCAGTTATTTTAGCAAACAATTTGGTTCGTACAGTCAGTGCCTTAAGGCCCAAGGTGTTTTTTTACGTGCATTTTTTATTTCTCTTTGCTATTTGGGCTTATTGGAACCTAATTAGAATAAAAATGTAAGCATCATCTTTTGATACGATGTACTTTTAGAGAAAAATGATGTCCATATATGTGGACTCGTGGTCCAAATTTACATAAAACTGTTTTTCCTGAATGTTTTTATTGCATATATAACATGGAATTTTTTTTTTTTTTACTTGCTTTGACTATCAGAGTAAAAAAAACATGTTTTTTCCCATTATGGACAGTTAAAAATAGGGTTTGGGACATTTTATATGCTGCAAAACAGTTGCAGGATGACACTGTATGTCTGTAACAAAATATAAAACATTCAAAGTATTTTTAATAGCCACTTAAGAGCTAAAATGTGCTTTCCACGTATGTGGACACTCAAGCACTAGGAAGTTAAAGTTAAAAATGGTAAACTTTATCAACCAAATAATCTATGCATATGTCTTTTAGACACTTTATTCTTTGTAGCCTGCTTGCTAATATTACAGTATTGCATTGTATGACAAAAAATACCACAGTGTAATGATTTGTAACATATCTGATTACAAAGGTCCTGCACAATCCTCCTGTTTGTTAACAATGTCAGGGTCTAATTTTGGGCTTGAAATGAGCAATATTCAGGTCAGCATTAGTATTAACATTGGAGCCAATGGCACTCATGGTTAAAGGATATGCCATTTCCAAACAAGTAGATTGTTAATCCCCAAAATACTGGGCCAGCTAACCAATCAGAGCATATACTGCAATTCAGAGGGGCTTCATTAAAACAGGAGCTAAACTAAGGGTCAGACAGCCGACTGCAATTGCTTACATTTAAAAATTCCTTGCATGTATAAAGTGCTTTACACATTATTGGGGGGAATCTTCTCATGCACCACCAGTGTGCAGCATCCACCTATATGACGTGACTGCAGCCATACTGTATTGCGCCAGACCGCACAGCACACACCAACTGATTGGTGTTTTTTTTTTTAAATGTCAAAAAATGTCACTTATTTTTAAAGAGCCCATATTATGGGTTTTTGAAAATGACCTTCTATGTAGTGTGTAACACAGCTCTAAGTGAAGTGAAATATCCAGCTAAAGCTTAAATCTGAAAGTGGACAGTGTTTAAAAGTATTGATTCATCTATAAAAGTGTCGACTCATAGTGGCTCGAATGAATCGTCTTGATAACGAGTCTTTAGCTGTTTCGGCGTGACGTGGATACGAAACATAAGCCCCGCCCAATTGCTCTCAAACCCAGGAAAATTTAAACCTGCGGTCCCGCCCACTAACACAGCAGCAAAGTCAAAGAGGAAGATAAACAGATCCTGAAGTCATCATGAGTCATGAAGACGCTGTGCTTAATTAATACTGAATGTGTGTTATTGTTAATAATAGAGCAATATGCTGGTGTTTAACTGCACTGCTTTAATGCACTCATGCACACACAAAAAATCCGGGAGACTGGGGGAAAGTGAGGACCGGGAGGGAGGGGGTCGGTGTTGCGGATGAAAGTGAGAACCGGGGGAATTCGCGGACGCCACCCTCACTATTCTATGGACGAGCCGGCCCTGATAGCGCTGGTGAGAACCAGGTACTGTGTTCTATGGTGTTAGTAACTAATGTGAAGTTGTTTCTTTAATATACATTCTATGCATTCTGTTTTAGAATGTTTCTGTTAAGGACTTTTATTTTTGTGTTGTGTCCTCTGAGGAGGAGGGTAATGTGTGTGTGTGTGTGTGTGTGTGTGTGTGTGTGTGTGTGTGTCTGTTTGTGTGTGTGAAAAAAGAGCAGGTAGAGCAGTGTTGCCAGATTGGGCGGTTTCCTGCTCAATTGGACTATTTTTAACATGATTTTGCGGGTAGAAACACTTATCCTGTTTTTCGTGACTGTCACAACCGTGTTTTTCAGATGAGTGGGTGGGTTTTTTGCAGTTTGGCGGGTTTTGGTTAGTTTTTGGGCTGGAATCAGTCAGCTACATCTGGCAACACTGAGGTAGTGTGTGACGGGCTAGGAGACTCGTGTCGATCTCCTCCCCAGTTCTTGGAGTTTTTGCTCAATAAAATAGTTAGTCGTCAGTATTTTCAAGTCCATCGTCTGTATTTACATTCACCCACTGCCGAAATCCACGCCTTACACTAATATGAAGCATGTATGCACTCTGACTACTTCTATATTGTTGATAGGTTGTGCTGGGCATTTCACTCTGTCTCGCGCTGAAGGCTGTCAGTGTCGACCAATCGCAACAGGCTGTCATCGGTCCAATCAGCGCAGATTAGCTTCGCGCTAAGGAGGGGTTTGGGAACAAATGAATCGCTGAACGATTCATATGGGAGTCGCTGGGATAATTAGGTAAAAATAAATGCATATTATAAGACCATGAAAGTGTTTTTTGACCTTGCATGCATATTAGACTGTTGTTGGAGACCCCTACAACCAAAATATGACCCTATTTAATGTATAATAGGGGCTCTTTAAGCACAAAGAGAGAAATAAACTATTGTTTGTTTTTAATATTATTATGTGCTGTATTAATTGGTTACTGAGCAGCAATAAATAACACTTTAAAATATGGGCTTTCCTGTTATTTTCTAAACTGGTGGTGTTTTGAAATTAATGGGTGCATAATAATCGTGATAACTGTGATTATTCCTCAGACTATAATCATACAACCAAAATCTATAATCATTGCATTCCTAGTTAGGAGGCCATGATGGACAGAGGCCAGTGGGCAAATTTGACCAGGATTAAACCCCTACTCTATTTCGAAAGACAGGACCTCAGTTTAACATCTCATCCGTAAGACAGCGCTCCATCAATATACTGGGGCATTAGAATCCACACAGACCACAGGTTGAACACCCCCTGCTGGTCTCACTAACACCCCTTCTGGCAGCAACCTAGCTTAAATAAAATAAAATAAAATAAAATAAAATAAAATAAAATAAAATAAAATAAAATAAAATAAAATAAAATAAAATAGCTTGTATCAGTTTGAGCGAGAGCAGGAAGAAGCAGCAATCTGTCAGTGCAGAAACCCCTACAGGTTGTGAACATTCATTTATCAAACATTTTAACATGATAATTCTCCCAGCTAGGTAAAAAAAATAATTGTAGTACCTAGCTACGAGCACAATATAATCTGGTCAGATGAGACTCCCATCCCAAATGTTGGCATAGTCAATGGAGCTCAAAAGACATGATTACTTAGCAACAATCAGATAAACAAAACATCTGTCTGCATGAGAAAAAAAAAACACACAAGATTATTCAAGTGCGTGAACTAATAAGTTAAAAGTAAATGTTAATATGCAATTATTTGGACAACAAAGTGTATGCACACTGTAACAGTGTCATAAGGGAGTGTTTGCACATTTCGACTGAAGTGTTCTGCTTATCATGACAGCTGGGGCTTAATGTGACAGGCCTGTATCACTGCTGCCCGCCATCTGCTCGGATGATGCATTTCACGCGCTCTCATTTCAAACAGGCAGAGCCAGTCTTTCCAATCAACTTCTTCTCCACACTTACTCAAAGTCAATTTCCAGCACATGACGAGATTATTATGCAGGCTTAAAGTTTGCTGGGGTATTTGCACATGTATTCAGCTGCAGTCTATTTTTAACTTCTATTCATATCAAACAAGCTTCATCTCAAAAAATCAGTCTAGGCGTCTGCCAATTTTTGCAAGTGACAGACACATGAAGAATTCACAGCGATCTATGTGTGATGTTAAGCAAAAAGCTACAAAACAGTCACATTTGATGGGAAAATCAAATGTGTTGTTATGCCATGTCATTGTCTCTCACTTTAGTATAAAGTGAGAAACATTTCTAAATTAAGTCTACGTGAATGAGAATGCGTATAGGGCTAAGAATAACCCTAGTGCTTAGACAAGTGAGTCCTCTGGGAAATAGTTGCAGTTGCATCAGTGATATGTCTCTTAGCTGGTTGGATACGAAACATGTTTTGCCATTAACAGTCTGCTTTGCCTTTATTATAGTAGGAAACTTTAGAAAACTATGAAGGGAAATAAATAGCAAAGGCGGAAGTCTTGCTAATCTGAATGTAAGAACTTGTCATATTAAATTCGGCATGAGACAGAAGTTAAGATTGCCCTTTTATACCACTATTGTGACATACTGTATATCCAATTGAAATGTTTTCTGAAATGAGAAATGTATGGCGGTGCATGATTTCATCATTTGAAAGTCAGTAGATGTGTGTTGCTAACAAATTGGAGGAGGACTTGAATACCAGTTTGCACTCAGTGGTGGAGGATTACTTTTCACCAGAATCACCATCGGCATGCACACTGTAAAAAGCAATAGCTGTTCTCACTAATAAAATTAAGTGCAGTTAAGTAATTAGGGGCCAAACACCGAAGGTGCATAGGCACCTATTGTATGCATTGCATATTATGCAGTTTTTATTATTATTATTCCGGCTTCCTCTTTTTCTTCCTCTTCTTCTTCCGCTCTGGGAGTCTATGGCAGCCCTATGAATCGTTTGCGGCATTTGCACAAACTTTGGCACACTGATAGAGGACAGTCTGATCTTCAACCACAACAAATTCTCAACAATTCAAATTCTCACAACTCAAACTCTCTAGCACCACCACTTGTCCAAAGTATCACTTATGATTATATAAAAATTTTACAATGAAATCATTTTTTTCTTTATTTCAAATTTTCCGTAAAACATGTTTGAACGAACTCGTCCTAGGCTGTTTTTCCGATTTTGACTAAAATTGAATCACAAGATCTACAGACCATGCTGACCAAGAGTTATTGAATTCAAGTTGATTAGACAAACTGTTTTCGAATAACTTGCTAACAAATTTAACGTAGAGCTTGCGAAAATTGAAGGTGTTATCTCCGCATTGACATTCTCACCAAACTTGGTGTGTGTTATCACAACCATGGTCTGAAGATAGCTGCAGCGTTTTTGCGCACTGCCCCTTAGTGGTCCGGAGATACAAAAAAAAAGCTTTTTTTTGCTTATAAATTCTCAACCCTTCTTTACATCCAGCGGAGCATGCCGAGTCGAATGATGTCTGATTTTCCCAGGTCAGCCATTTTGACTGTCGGCTATTTTGAATTATGACGAAAATTGCTATATTTTACAGACGCATTGGCGAATTGTTATGGAAGTCGGTATGTGTCTTTAAGACTGTGTTCAAAAAGTTTCATCACATCGGCACCTTTTGGTCAAACATTATAACAATATTTCTAAAAATGCTAATAACTTTTGACTAAATTTGCCTATTGTTATGAAACTTGTCCTGATACATCCCTTGGGTTGTTCTAAGAATATCAATACCAATTATGCCTTAATTAACTGAACTTCCTGTCCGTCATCTAGCCTTAAGTAAAAAAAAAAACCTTTTTTTAACTTCTCCTACATCGTTTGGCTGATTTGCACCAAATTTGACTCAGATCATCTTCAGACTATGCTGACAAAAAGTTATTGAATTTGTGTTGATAGGTGTAATGGTTTTTGTTTACTGCACTGACAAATGTGATGGCATGATGCCAAACTACATCTGAGGCTGTATCTCTGCAATAGTTAAAGATAATGACACTAATTTTAGGTCTGTTATTGTCGACTCACACTGACCACACCATAAAAATTTGGTGACAGCGCCACCTATGGGTCAAGAGTAATAAGACATTCATTAGACATTATTAATGAAACTTAAAATTTGGCAATAACTTTTGCCTGCATATGCTTATTTTAATGAAATTGGCCTCAAATTATTCCTTGGGTCATGCCGACAACACAGATGCCAACTATGCCATAATTTGTCTGCCATAAACTTTCTGTTCGCCATTTTGATTTTGTTCAAACCATTCTTTTTTAACTCCTCCTAGACTGTTGGTCCAATCTTTACCAAATTTGACTCGGATCATCTTCAGACCATGTAGACCAAAAGTTATGGCATTCATGTTGATAGATAAAACTGTTGTCATTTAGCATATGCGCAAACTTGATGTAATGCTGCCAGAAGACATTACAGGCTGAATCACTGCAATGGTTTGAAGTGTTAAAACCAAACTTAATGTGTGTGATCTAGAGCTGACATTGACCAAACTACGTCAGTTTGAGCCACCTGCTGGGTAAAATTGACAAACAATTCAATTCTATACATAGAAATCATACAAAATTTTTCAAATGACTTTTGAATAGTTTTGTCTATTGTCATGAGACTGGTCTTGCAGATTCCTTGTATCATTAATATGTGAACATTGATATAATTTTATTCTCTAATTTACACAACTTCCTTTCCTCCATCTTGAATTAGTTTAAAAAGCTCTTGTTTTAAACTGTCCATAGATTGTTAGCCCTATTTCCACCAAATTTGGCTCAGACTATTTTGCCAAAAAGTTATAACATTTTCCCGTTGCTCTGTAGCTTGTTGCCGTGCTTGTTTATGATGTGGCCGCTGGGCTGCTTGGCCCCGATAATTGCTGCTTGCAGCTATATTTATGAATAAGTTTGTTCACCTTACAATACTTTAACAAATAATCCCAACATTTTAGCACATTAAGTTGTTAATCTAAATAGATTTAAGTAATTTTCACTTACAATAATATGTATTTACAACTTTTGAGTGGTGTGCATTAAAAAGGTCGCTGGTTCGAGCCCCGGCTGGGTCAGTTGGCATTTCTGTGTGGAGTTATAAGTGAATTGGGTAAACTAAATTGTCTATAGTGTATGTGAATATGTCCTGGTCCTCCAGGTTAGGGGTTGAGCATTGGGCTAATGACTCACCTCGTAAAATGAGATGTTACAAAACACCAACATGGTGCGGCTAAATATCAACTTCAATATAAACATCCCTGGGAGTGAGTGAGTAAGTAAGTAAGGTATTGGTTTTTGTCTTTACATAAATGTTTTAGTTCAGCTTACTTGATAATTAGGCAATCGGTTTCCTAATACTTTCCTAGTAATGTGAACACTAATAAGAAGTTAACACGACTAATTATTTTGAGTCAATGGTACTGAAGTTTACTTCATTAAGAACTTGTAAATACAAACTGTTTTAAGTTATGCTCACTTAAAATTAATACACTACTTTACTTCGAATTTTTAAGGCAATTGGTTTCCTCAAAGTCAACTTATTACATTATATTGTACAGTGCACCCACTGGTGCAGAATGTTTTAAGATGTCTGATGATCAGGCGTGGATTTAACCAATAAGCGAAGTAAGCAGCTGCTTAGGGCCCCAGGAAATCTGGGGGTCTCCAATAAATACCTAGAAGTATAAATTATACACATAACATCGTTTTCTATCATCTTTTGTATTGGTGAGGGTCTAACAAATTAACTTTTAGCGTAATTATAACATCTACATAAATTTGTTTTACACCCCCAATCGTGGAGCACTCCAGCAGTCAAGTCAGGTAAAGATTCAGTTTTAAAAACAATGTATTATTTTCAATTTATTCATTCTTTTAGTCGTGAATTCATTTTAAGAAAACAAATCATTTGAAATGTAGAGATTTCATTAAGATAAAACATGGAAATGGAGATTCAGTAATATAAGAAAAAAACAGCAAATTAAATAAACAAAAATTTGTTAAAATTGTTAAAATGATTTTGTTTTAGGACTGTTGTGCCCCATGGCTGGAACTGTTTAGGGTCCCCAAATCACTAAATCCACCCCTGCTGATGATGGCGTGAAGAGGAGCTAAATTGTACAGATAAATTCATATAATATTTGTTCACATTCATTGTCGCACACCTTAAAACGTACATCAACCGATCAGAATCAAGCATCAAACTGTTTTGTAGCATAATTCTTTAATATATTTTAATATTTTATTTTTACAAAACCTATTTGAAACATTAAAATACATTATTTACTTGCATTTAATACTATATAGCATATTATGTGCAAAGAATAAAATCATTTTTGTCAATTTAAATAGATGTCAACAACAAAATAATAAAAGTATTGTCTATGTCGTCTTTATTATTATTATTATTAATTAATAATTGAATAATTTCAGTGCTATTTGTAGTTTTGAAAATATACCACCTTCTTTCCATTCTTGTTACACTTGTGACTTAGAGGTTTTGATATATACTTAATTCAAACCATAATATCCTCTATTGCACATATGAATAATCTATAAATTCAGAGTGAAATAAAACAATGAGAAGCATTCTTCCATGGTCTTCCATGTTGCTGGTAGGAATAAAACTCAATGGAACAAAAAGTCGTGCACTTTATGATTGGTTTGTGTTAACACTATTATGTGGCAGTGAGTCTATCACAACATCATATTTGACAAATCACAAAATACTCATTTCATACTCACAAAAGACCTTTTTTTTCCAGATGTGTTATGAAATGATTTTAAATCAGATGGATGACCTGCGTATGCTCCAGAGACATGTTATGTAACCGCCAGATTAGATGCAGATTAATTTCTTGGAATGAATCTAAGCATAGGGATAAGTGCATCCGGCCAGACAGTGAAGCTTAGAAAAGCTTTTTGACTGTGCATATTGTTCATTTTCAGTAATGGATTGAAACAAATCTACCATACTTAAATTAAATGAATAAAGTAAGGACAGAACTAAAATGTCTGTTAATCAATGACAAAATGTTTGAATACAATATATGACACTTGAGAAATGAACTTCATCACTTCAAGAGAAGAAAGACACTCTGTGTGTGCTCTGGGTGTACTATCCCTTTAATTAACTATCCAATATGTTTTTCTGCCAATTTATGCCCTCTAAACCATGAGAAAGAAAATGCGTGGAAGCTGCTTAATATCAATGGACTTAGTAAATAGGAAAGATAGCGATTTTTTAACAAGCTGAATTTAATAGGTGACAAAAATATGCATGAGCCATATTAAATAAGAAATTAGTCTTAAATTTAACATACTTGACCAGTAATGATAAAAAAACAAACATTTATCTTGTCAGGATTCTTGCCCTGGAAATCCTAGTTCATTTTGGTCAAAGCAAAAACACTTTTGGCAGACTACTCTAAAAAGTTTTTCCCTGGTATGACCAATTAGCACAGCCCAAAACATGACAATAATTAATCATTATATGCACTGTAAAAAAAATCCAACTAAAAAAAGTTGAAATTACTTGGGTTTTTTTTTTTGGGCAAAAATCAGTAAAAATGTCTGTACAACTACATTTAACATGTTTACTTAACCCAAATCAAAATATTCTTCATTAAGTTAAAAAGATTAGTTTTGTGTGCAAAACTTTGCAAGTTCACCCAAAAAAAGTTTCTGTCAACTTGTTTCTTTAACTTGAGTTAATCTCAGACCTCCTCACTTGAATAAATAAAGGTTGTAATATTTCTAACCCTAGCAACAACGACAAAAAAAAAACAATAGTAACACCAATAATAACATTAATGTCATTATTATTAACAAAAACAACAACAACAAAATACTACTGCAATAATGCTCACATCATTTATTTATTAATTTTCTTTTCGGCTTAGTCCCTTTATTAATCTGGGGTCGCCACAGTGGAATGAACCACCAACTTATCCAGCATATTTTTTTTAATGGAGCGGATGCCCTTCCAGCTGCAACCCATCACTGGGAAACAGTGGAGTTTAGTGACAACTACTAGTAGATCTATGACCTTTTCAATAATGTTTTAACTAGGAGTTACTATCATTATTGATTCTCCTGTTTTGAAGGTTTCCTGTAAAAATAACAAAAGGGATTTATCATAATTTACTCACTCTGTTCTTTCTCCAAGCCTTATGAACTTTCTCTTCTTATTTACTTTCATAGACTATGTTTAGATCCATACTTTCACAATCACCAGCGATCTAAGCCTGTGCAGATTGCTGGAGAACTACACACAGGACACTTTAATGAACTACAACTCCCATCATACACCTCACACACATCAGTTTCTGGTTCCTCCTGATTACACACAGCTGGAAGCTCATGATGGACTGAAGACTTTGCAGAGTCTTGTTGTTCCCTGTGAAGCATTACAAAGTAGTTTTCTCTGTTTGTCCTGCCATGTTTTGATCCTTGTCTTGCTTACCATTATTATTGTTTTGCCTGCTGTGCTGTTTCTAATTCTGTGTCTAATAAATGTTTTGTTAACATTTGTCTGTTTTATTATTATTTTTTTTAATTGAACTATGTTTGTTTGTTCTGATAATGTATTATTTCTTAATAATTTCAAAAAGAGTTTTTTGTTCACTCAACTTCACACATTTTAGGTCAGTGCAACTGATGTTCTCAAAAGTTAAGTACATAAGAAAAAACGAAAGGAAATAAGGATTATGTTCTCAACTTCAGGCATTCCAGTTCTGCAAACAAAAAATGTTCAGTTGGCACAACTTAAAAAGTTTTGTTACAGATTAGTTTACCTCTCTATAAAACTAATAAACTTATGTTAACCCAACTAAATGTTTTTTGTATTACTGACAAATAGTTTTAGATCAGTGCAGCTGATGTCTTTAAAGGTTGAGTGAACAAGAAAAAATGAAAGGAAATAAGGATTATGGTTTTTTTTTTTGTACTGGCTTAAACTTTTTTACAGTGTGCAGCAATAATTACCATGTGCAAGTTTTGATTGTTTACATTGTTGATATGTTTTGAAAATACTATATAAGCCCTTTAGGATATGATCATTTTATATTACAATCATATATAGTCTTCTTTTACGTACATGATCTATGTGTATACAGTTTTCTACCCCTTTTGTATGTTTTGTCAATTGCACATATGTAAATTTAAAGCAGTGAATGACTCGTTATAGTTTCTGTCAAATGTATGTTCTATGTTTGTATTCTGTGCATTGTATCTTTAAGTCAAAAATTTTAAACAGACTAATTGAAAGTGTTTACGATTGATATGCAAATCATCAATAATAGGCAATGTCACTTTGTGTATAAAATGTACTATATGAAAAAAAACTTGCCTTGCCTTGACTTTGTGTAAGACTCATTTGCATGTCATTAGCATTCTTATATTAAACATATTATTTATATTAGAGAAGTAAGCCTACAATTGAGTTGGCATTTCATAGTTGGGGCTGTCAGTTCAACTGTGTGGAGAAGTAATTAAAAAAGATTGAGCTGATTGACCTACTCAAATAAATATATTTATAGTATACTATACTTGTATATAGTACTTTACAGTATTCTTGTAGTAGATTGGTGAAAATGACAAAAACCAGCAGATTTTATTGGGTCCTGAGACTCAAGTGACAAGATTTCAAGCAAAACATGCAAGTCACAATTTGTGATTCTCAACCTCTTGTCTTCAGGCAACCTGTTTGATCTTATCCATTCTGTCACACATTGTGGACTGAGACACAAGGAAAAGCCAGGTTATTTGACTGGCCCTCCGCCTGCTTGAGTGTACAGAGAAAGTCAATATGCTTCTCTTCATGAAAGGAAACATATCCACAGGCCTCTGTCCTTTTGAATGTCACTCTATTCTGGGCCAGCCACCTATGGATGATTAATTAAGGTCACTGTACTGGCTCACAGCCCTGCCAAACAGAGCAGGGGATTACAAGATGAAAAACCTGGTGTGATATTTTATACGCTGACAGCCCTGACAGTAGATCAGGACATCGATGGGTAGTCTAGCCATCTAATGACTCAACCATCACAGTATCGACTCCTGAAAAACACAATTATTTTAATAATGTGTTAATATTAGAGCTGCACTGGTTCTCTGCAAAGTCAGTGAATTATTTACTTGCTTATAGCTGTCCTTATTGAGGATATGTTCAGTTTTCCATTAAAACAGAAAAAACTATGAGTTTTGTCCACTTAGTTACAGACAACAGCAATTTAAGTTGTCAATTTAACACAATATTTTAAGTTAACTTATCTGGATTGAATGTATTGACTTAACTTATACATGTATATCAAAGTTTTACTTGGCTGAACTTATTACATTTTTAAAAAGAGTCAGCTGGACTCATATATTAGTTAACTGCTTCAAACATCTGAGCTTTAAATATAAATATGTGCAATGAATAATACATTCATTTTTAATTAAATAAATCAACTTTATTTATTTTTTTTTTATTGTAATATTTTTACTTAAATATATATTTGTTTACTTTTGGATGACGTCAGACGATGAACGTCTTTCTGCAGGTTTAGAATTTGATTGTGCTGGTAAAAAATGACTTAAGCGGATTGACAAAATTTGAGCGGGTTTGGGATCAGTGGAACTAAAGTGTGTGTATCTGCTCGTTTTTAGTTTAGCCATTTTTTCTGCGTTTGGGAGGGTTTTGTACAGTTTGAGCTGGAAACATTGGTAACACTGATGTTGTGGGGTGTTTGTCTCGGAGGTTCTTCTCAGATATCTGCTTCTTTGGTGAAATTTATTTGCAGACTTCAAAAACCTTTTAGTATTGAATGAACCATGGTCCATTAGTGGAACATTAGTTATCCTGATTAATTGAAGGTAAATAACGTGGCACAGTGGCTCAATGGTTAGCACTGTCCCCTCACAGCAAGATGACATGAGGTATAAGTGACAAAGACATGCAGTATAAAAGCATTGAATAAACAAAATTGAGTGAGAGACAACTTCAATATTTAAGTCCACTAAACTTAAACCATGTCCATTACACTTGAATTATAAAGTCCTATCAACATCATTCTTAATAACAACTTTTTAAGGGTGTTTTCACACCTCCCTTGTTTAGTTCGGTTAAATTGTAAGTTACTAGAGTTTGTTTTCCCTCTTGGTGCGGTTCGTTTGGGCAGGTGTGAATTTAGCAATCGCACTCGAGAGTGCAGCGGACCAAAAAAGCGTACCAAGACCTCCTTGAAGAGGTGGTCTCGGTATGCTTTCAAATGAACCCTGGAGCACTTTGTTTGTGGTGAGAACATGATTTTTGGACTAATCCAGCTGCCATAGTCCGATGTGCTGTGCATTATGGGATGTGGAGGAAAAATATTTGACAGTGCTTTACTAACAGTTTTAAACCGAGAGAGAGAGAGGAAAAAACATTACCTGATGGATCACTGGTAATATTTCCGGAAGGTGACTATGTCGCAGTTTAGCTAAATTAATTTACGCCTGCTCCAGAAGTGACTTCCGATGCGCCTTCACCGTTTGCAATGCATTAAAAAATTGTTTTCCAGCCGCAGCCGTGCTTCATTCTCAAAATTTATTGTTTGTCTAAAGTGATGTATACAAACTATAGAGTACACTATGACCAGGGATACAATTAGCCAACGCAGTCGTCCATCCATAGTAAAAAGCGACATTTTGTGTCTGCCGGATTGTTTACTTGCGGGAGTTCCATTGGCAAATCGAAAAGCAGTTTAGGAAATACGTTCAATAACATCTGGCCAATGACTATGTAGATTTTGTCACATGACTGCATTTTGGTTATTTTTAACAGGTTCGGACCAAAGCAATCAGTGTGGCGTGAAAAAGACCCAAAAATGGCAGAAAAATGCTACAATGTATCATTCGTTGCCCTTGGTCCAGACCAAATGAACCGAACAACAGATGTGAAAGCCCCCTAAGTTAACTAAGCTTAGACTACGTCCATTGCAGTTGTTTTGTCAAGTTATGTCAACTTTAACTTGAGTTAAGACTATTTAAGTGAAGTAAACTTAAATAGTGAAGTAAACTTATTTTAAGGCAGCACAAACACCTTTTTAGGTTGAAACAACAATCTTTTTGACAGTGTATGTGTGGAAAAAAATATTAGCAATAATGAGATGTAGAATGTAGATTTTTGTCTTTACGGTAAATTAGATAAACAGCAGTAAACTGATGATACTAGACATCTATTTTTACTCCAAGTTTTTACAAATATTGGTGCATGTTTACATACTGTATTAAACACCCCTGCTTTTTTCTGATAACAAAAATATGTGCATTGTTTCTATGTGTTTCAGGTCAGAATTATAGAACATATCTGGTCTGTTCATTGTTATTGCCTTATTCATTATTTATCCAGCACAGTCCACTTATGATGACAGACTGTCACTGGATGGAGTGTGACTTCAGAGTATCCACAGTTCTGTTGGCCAAATTATGAGATCCAAAGCTTGTTAAAAGAGCCAGTTGTCAAAAGAGCAAGTTGTTATCAGCGGGTCCAGAAAGAGAAAAAAAAAACATTTGGCTAAAATTTTAACGAAGTTATTTATTTCCATGACCTACTACACAGACAATATTAGCTAAGGACAGTTTCTATTTTTTCTGGTCACATATACTGTACAGTCAAACAACTGTAAATTAACAGATATTTCTACACTGTTTACTAAATGTTTATGATATAACCAATGATCTGGATGATTTTTATAGTAAGTACCTTTTAAAAGTCATAACATTCTGCAGTCAGCTCTAGTAGGCCTTGATGCTGCAAAGTAATTTGTCTAGACAGTTTTAGTGATGAAAATGAATACATTGTCCATTAGCTGTGCATGTTATTCCCTACAGACATAATGATATATCATGCTTTAGCATCATGGTCTGCAAGATTGAAATAAACCAGCTTTAAATATGCAAAGCCTACTACCAAAATATGCTGATGAGACAGCATCATGAGGTAGATAAAGATGTTAGATTTTAAGATTAAAAAAGAAAAGTCTACATATGCTGTAGGTATAAAAGACTTTGATTTATAGAGGTAACAATATGTTTCCTAGGGTATCTGGCACTATAATATCAACTGAAACTCCTTTCTAATTGTGTAACTACCTTTTGTTTCGGTTACTGGTTGGCAGTGTCTGCAGCTAAGTGTGCTAGCTCCTACTGTATTTGCTGCTAATTCTTGTTTTTGAACAAAACACTAACAATCGTGTTGAACCAAAAGTGGTTATTGGGCTCAGTTCTTTATGCTACATGAGTGAAACTGTATTGAGAGCTTGTGACAAGCTAAGTACAAGTGTTTAGTGTGTTTATGTTTAATTGGTGGACTGCTTGTGCTTGTGAGATGGCATATGGGTGACACTGAAATGACGATTAGTTCCTACATACTACATGGCACTAGCCAGAGAAATTTGAGATCTCAAAAAGCGTACACAGTGGCCTCTAGTGGATTTGCAAAAACAAAAACTACAAATGTACAAATGTAGCTTGTCGCATGTATTTGGCACTCTTCAGAAATGTATATAGGGCTACGTTTTCAGAATGAACCTGGGTTAATTAGGCAAGGCAAGGCAAGGCAAGGCAAGTTTATTTATATAGCACATTTCATACACAGTGGCAATTCAAAGTGCTTTACATAAACAGGAATAAAAAAGACAAGTATAAAAAAAATAAAAACAGATAATAAAAAACAGATAAAAACAGATCAAAATATGTTAAAACAGGTTGTAAAAGAATGAAAAAGAAGAGAAAAACATAATAGTGCGATTTGTCGGACAAAGCACAGTGCTCATTCAGTAAAGGCACAGCTAAACAAATGTGTTTTCAGTCTGGATTTGAATGTGCCCAATGTTGGAGCACATCTGATCATCCAGCAGCGAGGGGTGTAGTAGCTGAAAGCCGATTCACCCTGCTTTGACTAAACTCTTGGAATTTCTAGTTTATATGATCCTAGATATCTGAGTGTTCTTCTAGGTTTGTATTCAGTGAGCATATCTGTAATGTATTGAGGTCCTAGGCCATTTAGTGATTTATAGACAAGTAGTAATACTTTAAAATCTATTATGAACGTAACTGGGAGGCAGTGTAAAGATCTGAGGACAGGTGTGATGTGCTCAGATTTCCTGGTTCTGGTCAGAATCCTGGCCGCAGCGTTCTGGATGAGTTGCAACTGTCTGACTGTCTTTTTGGGAAGGCCCGTGAGGAGGCCGTTACAGTAATCCACCCTGCTGCTGATAAAAGTCTTCACTGGAAACAAAGCATCTAATTCTTGCAATGTTTTTGAGATGATAGTATGCTGATTTACTAACTGCTTTGACATGACTATTGAAACTCAGATCTGACTCCAGAGTCACACCACGATTCTTGACCTTATTTTTTGTTGTTTGACCTTTAGAGCCAAGGTACTCATTCACCTTGAGAACCTCATCTCTGTTCCCAAATGCAATGACTTCAGTTCATTATCGTTGATTATCTTTATAAGAGCGCTCTCTGTACTGTGATGTGCTCTGAAACCAGATTGAAAATTGTCTAAACACCCCTTGGAGTTTAAGAACGTGTTAACCTGGTTGAAAACAACTTTTTCAATGATTTTGCCAATGAAAGTGAGATTGGAGATTGGTCAGTAACTGCTCAATAGTGTATTATCCAGGTTACTCTTTTTCAAGAGGGGTTTAACAACTATAGTTTTAAGTGAGTTTGGAAAAATCCCTGACAGAAGTGAAGAATTTACCACTTTTAGGAGATCCATTTCTAAACAGTTAAACACCGTTTTGAAGAATGATGTGGGGAGCGTGTCAAGACTGCAGGTTGATGTTTTCATAATTTGTACGATCTCTTCTAAGATTTTACCATTAATTGCCATGAAGTCAGACATATTGTCTGATTTCTTAAGTTGTGGTTGAGCTTGTCTGACGTCGGCACAACTTGGCTGATTGGATGAGCTGATTGCCTTTCTGATATTATTGATCTTATCAGTAAAGAAATGAGCGAACTCATTACATTTACTTTCCGAGATTAGTTCACCGGGAATCCTACTGGGGGGGTTTGTGAGTCTCTCTACCGTTGCAAAGAGTTGATTTTCTCCAAGGCCCGTTTTTCATCCCTGTTTTCTTCCTGACTTTAACAGGAGCAATGTCATCAATGACATTCTTAACTTTAGAGTTAAACAAATCAAGGAGAGAGTCAACAGAGTCTGCAGATATACTTGGTGCGAGTGATATGGCCTTCATAAACTGCTCACTAGTGTTCTCATTTATGTATCTCTTTCTGACAGAGACAGATCTGTCTTTAATGGCTGGAGTGATCAATATATCAAAGAAAATACAGAAATGATCAGATAGTGCAACATCCTTAACAACAGTCGATGAAATGTGTAGACCCTTAGTTATAAGTAGATCAAGAGTGTGTCCACGATTGTGTGTGGGTCCTTGAACATGCTGAGTCAGATCAAAAGTGTTAAAAACAGTCATGAGTTCTTTTACAGCATTGACTTCTGGATTATCAATGTGAATATTAAAATCCCCAGCAATAGTAAAATAGTCAAACTGAGAGGTTACTATTGATAACAACTCTGTAAAATCATCAATAAAAATTGGAGAATATTTTGGAGGTCTGTAGATAATGATCAGTAAAATGCGTGGAGCACCTTTTAGTGCTATACTCAGATATTCAAAGGACTAATAGTCACCAAATGACACTTGTTTACACTCATAGACATCTTTAAACAGGGCAGCGATGCCTCCACCTATCCTATTAACTCTGCAAACACTCAAATAATCAAAGTTTAAAGGAGCCGTTTCATTCAGAACTGCTGCGCTACAACTGTCATCTAGCCAAGTTTCATTTAGAAGCATAAAATCAAGGCAGGGCTCGACAGTGCGACCATTTTGCTCGCATTTGCGACTAAAAATAGATCTGCGCGAACTGGAAAATTTATTTAGTCGCACATGTGCGATTTTTTTTTTAATAAGCTTGAATGGGGACTTAATTCACTCAGCCACGGTGAAACAACATGCTCTTCACACTAAGTTATGGTGTATTATGTTAGAAATCTATCGTGACTGTAGCACACACAGGCGCGATGAACAACAGCACATCTCTAACGTTACTGGTTTATTTACGGTCTTTATATTGTTTTGAATACGTTGCTGAGCAACGCCAGGCACCAGATGGTGGCGGTGCCGCACATCGTGTGAGCCTCATAGAAAACGTTTACAATTCGGTCATGGCATATCGTGGTGTATTTAGTGTAAGACCCAATACAACACCAGCGCTTCCACACATAGGACTTTAACTGGGCGGCCCGGTTCTGTGTTCGCGAGAAACTGAAAATACTCCACCACAGACTCGCATGCTCTGCTGCTGCAGACTCACAGAGACGCGCTGGACAAAAATACCTCTTCTGAGTTTGGTAGTACCTTGAAGAATAGCGCGATGACTTGAAAAGAAAAGCCTTTTACTAAATAGACGTACCCAGCTATACATCCTCTTTTTCCCGAACATGTTCACTTTTTGGGACTTAAAAATGCATTCGGCCAGGATTTCTAAATCGCCATAAATGTCCAGGAATCTGCTTTCGCTTTCTATAGCTGCGTTTTTGCATTTTTTTTATATGCACACTTTGGCCTGTTGCGTATCAATCTCTCAGCAGCAGAGAGAGAGCAGATTTGACCTGTCAGTGGTGCACATGGATAGTAAGAGTGAAATAGATTTGCTATTTTTTATTTAATTTGTTTTACTTAAACACACTGAAAAGAAAAACAGTGTCATGCAAAAGGTGTTAAATGCTAAACATTTTAGTTTTGAATTGTCTGTTAAATAAGAATAAGAAATCATTCTGTTGCTGAAGGTTATTAAAGTTTAATAGAAAGGATGATATTACTTTGGGGCAGAAGGAAAATTTAATTCATAGAGGAATTCCTATATTACGCACTTCTTTAAAAAGCCCAGAAAGATAAAGTGCTCAGATAAACAGTGTCAGCTTTGCACATGAGTTTGTATTTGTGTCTTTCTTTACATTGTCTTATTTTTCCCATGTGGGAAGTATAGGGTGGAATCGGTGGAATAAATTATGCAAATAATATAAATTGATAAAATTATTCGTAAAAGTCACAATATTTTATGTGCTGTGGAGAAAATGTGTTTCAATATAGCTACTGCAAGTATATTTATATTTAAGATAATATTTACAAAATATATTATTATAAAATTAATAATGCTTTGTTTGGGAGCATTGATACAGCCATAATTTTCTTATGATACAAACACAGATTAAATAGCTCTGGTCATGTGAATGTATTCACTAACCATACTGCACATTTTTATTAACTTAATAACTTATTAATAATTCTCTATTCCTGCTGGCCAGTGTGAAAGAGATTTATTCAGCTCGAAACTGGATCAAAAATTGAACAAAAAGCTGCCTAGGCATGTCTACCACTGAAGACTTGATTCAGATCACTTTAGAGAGGCCTTCAATCATTCATTCATTTTCTTTTCTGCTTAGTCCCTTTATAAATGTGGAATCGCCACAGCAGAATGAACCGCCAACTTATCCAGCACATGCTTTGCGCAGCGGATGCCCTTCTAACTGCAACCCATCACAGGAAAACAACCATACACATTCATTCACACACATACACTATGGACAATTTAGCTTACCCAATTCCCCTATAGCGCATGTGTTTGCACTGTGGGGAAAACCGGAGCACCCGGAGGAAACCCACGTGAAGGCGGAGAGAACATGCAAACTCCACACAGAAATACCAACTGACCCAGCCGAGTCTTGAACCAGCGACCTTCTTGCTGTGAGGCGACAGCACTACCTACTGCGCCACCGCATCGCCTAAAGAGGCCTTCATTAGAGCAATTTGATCCCAGTCCTGCTGTGGACCTCTAGCTAAACTCCATACAGCTTAATTTATAAATAATTATTAAACACTATTTAAGCTGTTGTTACAGTAAAATAAAACCTATTGGACTTATTGTATTCAAATGAAGGACACTGCTTTGCTTTTAAGGATCTCCTCACGTACATTAATTAGGCAAAAACACTATTCATTTCATACATTTTCGTTGTGCTCCTGAAATTCTTTAACTTAGGAGCGCATGTGCTCTTCCTGAAAAAAGTTAGCGTCAAGCCCTGCAAGGCAATTTGTGTTGATAAAATCATTGACTAAAAGTGACTTATTGTTAAGTGATCGGATGTTTAAAAGTGCTAACTTAACAGTTTTAGCTGTTTTCCCTACAGTAGTCTCAGAATTACATTTAATAGACACCAAATTTGAATGATTTGGCCTGTAGAAGTCTTCGGTTTTCTTTCACATAAAATAACACCTACAGTATCTGAGTAGAGAAAGCTACAGGCATACTGGGTTCCTGCTTGTTCTGTAAACATCTGATAAGCAGGCACCCGGGACACATCAATGGCAGCTTTTAAGTTCACCAGTTGAAGATGAGGTGTTTTTTGGGACCTGCCGCTGTTGCAAAGACCTGAGGCCTCTCCTAGGTGTAAGGCGAGGTGGTCTCAGAGATGGGTGTGAGGCTGGCTGACTTTTGGTTGGTAACTGGGGGCTTGCGGCAATAGAGTGTGAGAGTTTAGTTCCAGCAAACACCAGTTCCTCCATCTTTTTTGAAAAATTCAAGAGAGGCGAGCAAGGTGACAGTGAGAATGTGTCTGGTGACAGAGGCTGTGGGTCTGGGGTTTCTGGCTGTTGAGATATGTTGACCTGGCTGTTTTCCTGGAGATCATCCATGAGCGCTGAGATTTGGTGCTGTTCTGGTACGTCACAGTCTCTCTGTGTGCAGGGCTCAGACAGTAGTTTGTCCGTTATCAGTGGTTGTTGTGTCTGCGTGGTGTTATCGCTGTCCTTGTGGGATGTGTCAGCCACAAGTCCACTTAGGAAAGTCCTGTGGTCATCCGGACATTTGCTAGGTGTGTGTGTGCCATTTGGGTTGAGTTCAGTGGCACACACAGCTGATGGATGATGGAGAGAGAAATAGATGTTGTCCTTTAGCACTTTTCCACCAAGTTTGTTTGGATGAAGGCCGTCTGAAGTAAACAGTTGTCTTTGATTCCAGAAGAGATTGAAGTTGTCAATGAAATTCAGTCCTTTCCTGTTACATGTTTTCTGCAGCCATATATTTAGGCCAAGAGGCCGTGAAAACATATTTGTCCCTCTTGCAGGGAGTGGTCCACTGATGAATGACTGAATCTTCAATCTTTCAACTGTTTCCAAGAGCTCACAGAAATCTTTCTTGAGCAGTTCTGACTGCTCCTTCCGAACATCATTCTTCCCCACATGAATGATAATCCGTTTTGCGTTCTCATGTTTCCTTAATATGTTCTCAAGCTCTTTGTTTATATCAGAAACTGTTGCATGAGGGAAGCAGTATGTCATTGTTGCTCTGCTTCTAAAATGTTTGATTACTGAATCTCCAACAATCAATGTTCTTATCTCGGCTGCGATCGGAGCAGAATGCCGCTGTCTAGTCGGCCTTGAGCCTCTGTTCCGTGTAGAATTAGCTGCTGAGTCATGCGATCTCTGTCTGACTGCATTTGGGGATTCTTCACCCATATTACTGAGAACTTCATACCTGTTCTGAAGCTGTATTTGAGTCCGAGCTGTATTTGGGGTAGAGCACGCTAATGCAGTAGCGTATGATCTTTGTGATCTGACCCCGCGAGAACCCTTTGGTCTCGCACCTTGTTTTTGCCATTTGTTATCATGCTCATTTTCAACAGTTTTACTCAAAACAGTAGCTGGAGTAGATTTGTGGGACTCACCGGCTGTATACTGTGAGGGTCCACAATAAAGCGGTGCTGCGTGATCTGGCAGTTCTAATCGGATCGCAAGTATCTTTGTTTCAAGGACTGCAATCTTTTGTAGAAGTTTGTGGCAGTTTGTGCAGCAGAGAGATTCTAAATCAATACGCTCCAGAGGCATTTTCACAGCCGTGTTTTCCCGTCTCAGGAATGTAAGCAGCTGGTAGCGGGAGGATTGTTTAGACGATAATTCCTCTCTTGTTGGTAAAGTTGTATTCTAGAAAGTTTGTAGATTCAATGTTGATCTTCAAGCTGTGTTGTTTGAGCACTGTGCTGATAGGCTCAAGTTAAAATTAGAGTATAAAATATAAAAGCAGGAGTGCGAGGAGCGGAGCAGTAGGCAGAAGCGTCCGAACAGTAGCAAAGCAGGAAGTAAGGAAGTAATTAGTTCTCTGCTGCCCCATGATTTAATGGTCCTGTGCTAATGGAAAGACGAGTTACTCTGACTGATGTTTAGGTGTGTGTTGTGGCCTTTGAGTAACTGTTTGGGTGATCTATAGACACTAATATTTTTTTTTTAATTGCAGCATTCTCCTTCTTGTCCTTCCCATTATAATGGCTCTATTTTCCTTACCCAGTGCAATTTCTCTCCAACCTTCCTTGCAGCCATTTTGAAAGCCATTCAAGGACTCTGCTGAGTGCTGCATTGATTCATCGTGGATGCTGCTTCTAGTGGAAGGGTTTTGGTTTTGTTTGTAGTTTATTTGATTTCTACTTTCCTTTTCTATATTGTTAATTTTGATGCTATGATTACTGTGTGCTTCAGCCATAGACCAACACCACATGCTAATGTCATTGTCTCCTTTTGTTGGGTGTTTTGTTTATTATTTATTTCTCCATTTCTTTTTTATGATTATGTTCTTGATATTTTTGAATGACATGTATTGAATGCCATCTGCCAACCTGTGTGCCTTTAGTAGGAGGTGTCAACCATTAAATTGGGGTGGCATTGTTGCTACAAATATTATGACCAGAAAGTCAAACTTTGTTTCTAACTTGCAGCATCAAGAAAATATTGCACACAGCATAGTGAAACCAATGCTTGCCTGAATCTGGCCAACATTCGGACAGGATCTCCCGCTACACAGGTCCACATACAGAGGGGCTGTAATGAACTGTGTGCTTTGACCACTGATCTATACAATGACTGGACTGCATTCCCAACTGTTGTTAAGCACTGACACAAACAGAAATGTTTGAGCAGCCATGTTGGTATTCCATTCTAAAAGCGCCTCCAGTGCTTTTAACACAGAATCTCAACTTCACAGATGAGTGACTGTACAGCTACAGGTGCAACATGAAGTTCACCAAACTTGTTCAGAGGTTTAGTTCATGCTAATTTAGTCATTTATCCACTCTTTCCTCCTACAAAGCAAGAGTAGTGTTCAGAGTCCAATAGAGCAGTGTTCAGATTCCAATTGCATCAATCTCTTCTTAATGTCCAACAGCAAAATCACTTGACAATCTTAATGGAAATGTCTCTTAAAGCAGTTCATAGAGCCACATACAAATACAATTTACATTCATTAATTTACCATAAACATGAACAATTACTGAACATGTACTTACAGTTGAAGTCAGAATTATTAGCCCCCCTGAATTATTAGCCCCCCTGTTTATTTTTTTCCCCAACACATTTCTAAACATAATAGTTTTAATAACTCATTTCTAATAACTGATTTATTTTATCTTTGCCATGATGACAGTAAATAATATTTTACTAGATATTTTTCAAGACTCTTCTATACAGCTTAAAGTGACATTTAAAGGCTTAACTAGGTTAATTAGGGTAACTAGACAGGTTAGGGTAATTAGGCAAGTTATAACGATGGTTTGTTCTGTAGACTATTGAAAAAATATATAGCTTAAAGGGGCTAATAATTTTGAACATAAAATGGTTTTTAAAAATTTAAAAACTGCTTTTATTTTTGCCGAAATAAAACATAACTTTTTCCAGAAGAAAAAATATTATCAGACATACTGTGAAAATTTCCTTGCTCTGGTAAACATAATTTGGCAAATATTTAAAAAAGAAAAGAAACTTTTAAGTGGGGCTAATAATTCTGACTTCAACTGTACCTGTATGCTATACAAACTTTAAGGTCACACTTTATTTTGATGGTGAGGTGTTTGAATTTAAGGGCGTACTCACACTATGTACAGTTGCCTTGAACCGGGCCGAAGCATGCTTGTCTCCCCCGATGGCCCGCACTCACATTACATTCGGGCCTGGGCACATTTACGTCATCGATGATGCACTGTTCAGTAAGCGCTTTCGCTCAGCACAGTGGAGATTTCTTTAGTTAAATCGTTTAGGTCGTTTGATATGTGGTGACACGCAGTCAAATATTTCACCGAACAGATCAGCCACTTTTGACGCTCATAAACAATCATAAAGTCCTCGTGCTGCAGGTATTAGAAGGTTTGCTGAAGATGCAGCTGTCGTGCAGTGAGGGGTTTGTGTCTTTAATAAACTACGACAGTTTGCGTTCATTGAACAGTACGAATGACTAATTAATTCATATGAAACAGTCCCTTAAAAGTCATGTCTCGCTTTCAGTTTCGGGCTCAGGCATGCTTGCAGTCACACTGCAAGCGTACCACGCCTGAGCCCAAGTGAACCACGCTCAGGCCCACCTCTTCCAACCGGGCCAGGGCCGCCCAAGTGAACCATGCCTGAGCCCGATTCAGAGCACTCACACTTCTCAAACGATCCGGGAAAAGGGCCTGGGCACGGTTCAGATAGCATAGTGTGAGTACGCCCTAAGTTACATTGCATCTACATGCCAACTAATTCTCATTAAATTATAAGTAGACTGTTAGGTTGGAGTTAGGGTTGGGGTTAGGGTTAGTGTAAGTTGACATGTACTTGCAAAGTTTCTTATGGACAGTAAAATGTCTGTTGAAGGAGCAGTATCAACAGATATTAAGTAGACAGTCTTCTAATACTCAAATGGACCATCAAAATAAAGTGTTACTAACTTTAAAAAATAAAATAAATAGATATAAAATTTTCAAATTGGGTGACGCAGTGGCGCAGTAGGTAGTGCTGACGCCTCACAGCAAGAAGGTTGCTGGTTCGAGCCTCTGCTGGGTCAGTTGGCATTTCTGTGTGGAGTTTGCATGTTCTCCCTGCGCTCGCGTGGGTTTCCCCACAGTCCAAAGACATGCAGTACAGGTGAATTGGGAAGGCTAAATTGTCCGTAGTGTATGAGTGTGAACGAGTGTGTATGGATGTTTCCCAGACGGGTTGCAGCTGGAAGGGCATCCGCTGCGTAAAACGTGGTGGATAAATTGGCGGTTCAGTCCCATTGGTAAAAGGACTAAGCCGAAAAGAAAATGAATGAATGAATGAATGAATGAATTTTCAAATAATATATGTTCAATTAATACACTAGCATAGCATATACTAGAAAAAAACAATATTTTCAATTAATACACTAGCATGGTAGAAAATATAAATACTGCTTCTGGTTTTATGACATCATGAGTAATTCACACTTTTATAGATTAGTGGCTGTGACACATTGCAATGATCACCACTATTTGTCATACTATGGACCTGCAGACGCAGTTAAGAATGCTCAACATGCTTCAACAGAGATTGTACTGTGCCAACATAAAATTGTTCTGTCATGGTCCGATAAATCGGCAGCTTTTCCTATTTTGACACTGACCACTCTATGATGGAGCTGGTCATAATGTATGGCTTATCATTGTACAGATGTACACCATGATTTTATAATAATAATAATAATTCCTTACATTTATATAGCGCTTTTCTAGACACTCAAAGCGCTTTTTTACATATTGGGGGGAATCTCCTCATCCACCACCAGTGTGCAGCATCCACCTGGATGACGCGACGGCAGCCATTTTGCGCCAGACCGCACACCACACACCAGCTGATTGGTGGAGAGGAGACAGAGTGATGAAGACACACATACTGTAATCACCAAAGTATCACAAGAAAATGGCATGCAGTATGTTGGTTTTGCCACAAAGACATTTGAATAATAGACATATTAACAACAATTTAAAACATATTAGTTTTACTGTAAAATGTAAAAATAATAAGAGAAAGAAGGTCGCTGGGCCAGCTGGTATTTCTGTGTGGAGTTTGCATGGTCTCTTTGTGTTTGTGTGGGTTTCCTTCCACAGTCCAAATACATGCTCTATAGGTGAATTGTGTAAACAAAATTGGCTGTAGTGTATGTTTGTGTGAATTAGTGTGTATGGGTGTTTTCCATTACTGGGTTGCAGCTGGAAGAGCACTGCTGTGTAAAACCTATGCTGAAAAAGTGGGTGGTTCATTCCGAAAGGACTAAGCTGAAGGAAAATGAATGAATAAATTAATAATGTGTTGTTTAATTTTCAGGTAAAATAAAATTACTTGTTCAAGTAGTGATAATTTATGTACAGCAATATAAGAGCACAAGTCTACTAATACTTTTTAAATAATTTAAAAGTTCTTGCTGACAAATAATGGTTTAAAGATATTTTGCAGATTTAAAGGGGATTAAGATCTAAGCAAAAAGTATAATTTTAATATCAAATGATTCTTCTAAATACACGAGGCAAGATTTTTTGTTAGCCTATATAAACTATTGCTATGTGGAATGATATTTAAGTAGGTACCTTCTGTAAATCGTTAATAATATAATTTTAATTATATAATAATTATTATTAGAATTCAAAATTCATTTTAGCATCATTTAAAATGAAAAATACATTTTTATAGTGTATTATATCACATAAGTCAGAGCCTTTTAAAATATGTTACAGTAGCAACACCTGATAGCACAGGTTGTTTAAAGGCAAGGATTTGTGACGCGTCATCTGCCGTGACGTCATTCTTGCCTTCGAAGGTCAAATCAGTGAAAATAACATGTGGCAGACGCAGTGTAAAAACTCTTTGGATTGAGTGTTATGCTTTCACTGGCAATCATTCTGCTTGTTTCCATTTGTCTAGTTTTATTTTGGACAACTACCTCGAAAACCATAACAAATGAATTATAGTTTAAAAATCTACTTGTGCCAAAAACACTTAAACAGCCAAATTTGAGTTTCAAGTGTCTATCCTCTCTCAAAAAAAAAAAAAAAAAAAAAAAAAAAAAAAAAAAAAAAAAAAATATATATATATATATATATATATATATATATATATATATATATATATATATATATATATATATATATATATATACATAAAAAAATAAAAATAATAAATCCTTAGCTTACAGCAACTTCTACAAAATGTAATAGCCTTACATTTCGTTTGAAAAAGGGTAAAGAAATTTTAAATATGCTTAAAACAACCAACACTTTTACAACCAGCGTCTTTTTAGGGTCAATAAAAACACAGACATCGCGTAACGTAAATAATAGCGTGATTCTTACGTCTTCATCCTCGCTAGCGTTTTTCTTGCGGTTCTGGACCGTAGGTCGGCATGAGGGGTGATGAGGACTCTTCCCAGATTTATTCTCCTCCTCAGGAACCTGTCCACCCAGGAGATGACTGGCTTCAGGTGGATGGGGAAAAGATTTGTTGGTATTAATTTTCCCCGTGAATCTCTGGTAAAGCGAAGCCATGGGTCCGGTAAAATCACTAAAGCATCTCAAAGCGCGAGCTGTCTCATCGGCTGCTCTCCTTGAATGTGTTTGATTTTAATGTCCCTCTCCTGCAGAACGTAAACGCACTTCTTCTCCAATATACCAGAGTCGGTATTGCTAAGAAATGCAGTAAGACGAAATTGAAATATATCTCTAATGCGCTCCGTTGGAGTAATTCCTCTGTTTTATTGCTTTGACTGGAGTCGGGCGGTACTAGAGAAAGTCTGCTCTGTATTCAAAGCACGTTGTTTCCTCTATACCCCATCTGCAGAAAAGCGTCCATACAAACAGCCTGTATTAAACCACTCATTCGCCGGATTTAACAAGAGAGCTTACCACATCTCACTGCGTTTCAGAGAAGGCGAGAGGTGGAAAGACAGCAGTGAGAGATTTACGCAAATGAGTGTGTGAGTGCGTGTAAATGCGTGTGTGTGTCTGTGTGTAGATGAGACGCTTTCTGCATGTGAAGTGACCGCTGACAGTATATGTAAATCCTCAAAAGCCCTCAAATCTTAAATTCACTTTGGTATAAATAAAGTGAATTTGAAACATCTCATCAGTTGACAGATGTTCACAAAATGTTCAATATTCGGCAATAGGCTACTCACCTTTCTGTCTTACTTCTAAAGGTCATACTCAGTACTAGAGTGCCACACTGTGGTTAAATCAAATACAACAGCTCGTTAAACAAATCGCAGCTAGTCAATCAATGATTTGAAATAAACCACCAAAATACGATTTAATATTGCGTTCAGCAGCATGGTCATACTTAAAGTGCTCAGCATAAATGAGTAGGCTACACCCTCACCGATCTCTTAAACAAAGCAAATGTAGCAAAAACAATCTTTCTCACATTATGTTTGTTTATGAGAACAAAGTTAATAGCTGTGAAATTGCAGGCAGGCTAACATATATATATATATATATATATATATATATATATATATATATATATATATATATATATATATATATATATATATATATATATAGTTGAATTATATATATAATTATCAGCCCCTCTGTTTATTTTTCTACACATTTCTAAAGATAATAGTTTTAATAACTCATTTCTAATAACTGATTTATTTGATCTTTGCCATGATGACAGTAAATAATATTTTACTAGATATTTTTCAAGACACTTCTACAGTATACAGCTTAAAGTGACATTTAAACACTTAACAAGGTTAATTAGGTTAACTAGTCAGGTTAGGGTAATTAGGCAAGTTATTGTATAACAGTGGTTTGTTCTGTAGACTATTGAAAAAATATAGCTTAAAGGGGCTAATAATATTGACCTAAAAATGTTTTTTTTTTTTTTTTTATTAAAACTGCTTTTATTCTAACTAAAATAAAGAAAAAAATATTATCAGACATACTGTAAAAATTCCCTTTCTCTATTAAACATAATATGGGAAATATTTAAAAAAGGAAAAAAGTCAAAGGGGGGCTAATAATTCTGACTTCAACTGTATATAAATATATAATAACAAAAAATCTATTCCTCTGTTTCTCTTGATTTTTCCTGTTTATTTAAATTGTATTTGATATTTTCCCCAACATATTAATTTGAGTGTACTAATGTTTTGGCTGTGATCTTAGGATTTTTGTTATTAAAGCATCATATAGAAAATGTTAATTTAATTACATAAACAGTTATTACAGTTATTATAATAATAAGTATAACACATTATTATTTACAATTCACAGTGTGGCTTTTAATAAAATTGTTATGTAGGGGTAACCCTCAGGTAGTCAATATTATACTGTTTTGAACCATAGCAATAGTAAAGTGGATTATATTGTATATATTATAATATTAACAACTTAATTAATGCTACTGTAACCTTTGTTCTCTGAAGGAGTGAACTGAAACATTCATTTGAAGACAAGATGGGGGATTCGGCTTAGGAGACTAATCACTCTAACTTAGCTTATGGGAAATAAATTAAGAAGAGATTTGCAATGGGTTAACTAGCTGTTTTGAGTTATAGAGTTTGAATTACTGTGACAGTACATTGTGAAAGCATTACAGTTTAAAAGGGAAAAGATGTCACAGAGACCACAGTCTAAGTAGAGGGGTAGATGCTTGTGGCAAAATACACATATCGGCAGGGAAGCGCAACATATGGATTAAAATGGACAGTGCTCTGTCAAAGAGATGCTACAGATTTACCTACAGTATGTGGGAAAACAATTTTCCATGGATTGATATACTGTATGTATAGAATTAGATAAGTGGATGACATATACAGGCACCAATTCCAATGTGAGGGTTGACCAGCTGACCTAGAGTTGGATGTAGAGGACCTTGGAGGAACAGGGCTCACCATTTGCTCATTACTAGAGGAATAGAAAGGCACACACGTATTGATGTAAAGGACAATGGCAAAGCAGGTATCTTCTTCCTTCATTGTCCCCAAATAAACACAGCTGTTGTGAGGGTCCATTGAATGCACAACTGAGCTCTCTGGGGATATGGACGTCATGCAGTGATTTGAACCATGTGTGACTCTAGCGAAGTGAAGTGAAGTAAGCCTTGTCAAGTATGGTTTTATCTACACTCAAAATTGATCCTTGGCGTTTAACCCATCCAAACACACCCACATTCTCAGTGAGGAGTGGGAACACAAACACACACAGTGAGAATACACCTGGTATCAAAGATGGAAAAGGTGTGGTCTGGGAACTGGGAATTGAACCTGCAATCTTTCAAATTATAAATTCAACTCCCTACCCATTAGGTTATTGTGTGAGGGTGGCCTTTTTCAGGCCTTTGCTGCAAACTTGGCAGTGAGCTAAGACAGGGGTGTTGACTTCCTGCTGAACAGGAGGACATGAACTTCCTGCCTGCTCAACATGACAGCCGGCAAGGGGTCTTAGCTAGCAGCAGCAGAGCAGGAGGCCATCCACAGCGGGGGCAGCATGAGTGTCAGCTACCAATAGTTATGCGGTCTTCCAAGTCTCCAGTCAGATAAGGTGGCTCATGATATTCGACTGCTTCCTTACTGCAGAGAACTGCTCTATGTAAATCTCAGACAGCGTAACCAAATATATTTGCCTGGGATATGGGGGCATTAAGAAAGCAGACTTTGTTGACATCCCTCATATCTGCCTGGTTTAGCCAAAGATGGCACCCTGGCACTGTCCTGGTAAGCATAGCAACCCACCATGTTCACCTTGAGATTCATCACCACTTAAGATCACTGGAAGCACTGCTGCATCTGTGACCAAGACAGCAAGTGTTTGTGATGTATCAAGAGCCATGGTATCCAGATTAATGTCGGCACACTACCAAGAAGAACAAACCACATCCAACAGCAGTAACTGTGGATGCAAAAGGAAGCTGTCTGAAAGGGATGCCCAGGTGCTAACCTGCATTGTAAACATAAAAACATAAAACCACAGATGCCCAAGTCACTGGAGAAGTAAATGTCCACCTCTCTTCTGTTTTGGGAGCTCCACAGGGTCAATATACATTGCCGGGCTGCTATAGTTAAACTTTTGATGGCTCATGCCAATGCCAAACGTCAGTTTCAATGGTGCAAGCAGTAAAAATCTTGGGCTGTGGACAATGTGAAATGTGTTGTTCTCTGACGAGTCCTCTTTTACTGACTTTACCACATCCGGGAGAGTTATGGTGTGGAGAAGTCCCAAAAATGTGTACCACGCAGACTGCTGCATACTAAGAGTGTAGTATGGGGGTGGATCAGTGATGGTTTGGGCAGCAATATTATGCCATTCCCATGGCGCAATACTTGATGTGTCACTGCCAAAGACTACCGAAACATTCTGAAGGACCATGTGCACCCAATAGTATCTTGAACATGGTGCCATGTATCAGAATTATAATGCACCAATACAGTACACACAGCAAGACTAGTGACAGAGTGGTTTGATGAAGTTGAACATCTCCCATGGCCTGAATTAATGCTGTATTGGTGCCTACTGAATTATTGTCAAAAACTAGGCATTTTCATTTAATTGTCCATCCCAAGTATACACGCATGTGAATAGATGTCTTTACTAGCCATGTCTTTACTAGCCAACATGTATTTCAGTATGTTTGTGTATTTTAATTTGAAAAACAATATTGAGTAGGGGGTGTTGCATTTATTTGTACATCCTTTCCTTATAGCAAGCTAATGGTAAGAGTGGCATGGGTAATTATATTGTGGCTGAAGCCATCAAGTTGATGAGAACAGAGAAGGATCACCACTCCAAAAGTAAAAGCAAATGGTCAGTGATTAATTGTTTACCCAAAGAATAACAATTTGAGCTGGCAAAATAAAATTTTGCACATTTTGTTTTCACACAGCCTTTTGGTAAAAAGTCACCCACATCTTGAATGACCTGAGCATTCATTCATTCATTCATTCATTTTCTTTTCGGCTTAGACCCTTTATTAATCTGGGGTCGCCACAGTGGAATGAACCGCCAACTTATCCAGCATGTTTTTACGCAGCAGATGCCCTTCCAGCCGCAACCCATTCCTGGGAAACATCCACACACACTCATTCACACTCATACACTACGGACAATTTAGCCTACCCAATTCACCTGAACTGCATGTCTTTGAACTGTGGGGGAAACCGGAGCACCCGGAGGAAACCCACGTGAACGTAGGGAGAACATGCAAACTCCACGGTAACCTGGGATGTGTGAATTAGAAATTGGTGATAAGCATAAATTAGAGTAAGTCTGCAAACAAATTGCAGGATGGCTGGGGAACGAGATCTGCCTTTGTTTATCATATATAACTACTGCTGATTTGTCGAAGTGGATAAGTATGGTGTGTTTGGACCATTCGTACCCCCAAAGAATTGCTGCTATAATAACTAGGTACATTTTGTGAAGAGCAGATCAGGGGGAGTTTGTTAACTGTACAAGGTTGTTAAATTCGGGTGGTCATTTGGAAGCAAATTATTGCCCGCTGTCAAATCCGCCAAAGCCGGTGGAAGATGCTGCATCTGTGTACAGTTGGATGTCCTCTTGCTGTGTAAGATAACTTGTGGCAGAAGAAGAATATGCCATTCCATAATGACAAGAATTTCTGCCAGAGATGCATTTCCAACTTGCAGCCTTTGTGCAGGGTGACTTTGTCATAAAGGGAAGGAATTGATGATGCTTTAGACAGTAGGTAAGAAAGGAAAGATTTCCCTTGGGGGATAATTCTGGTGGCATAATTGATATGGCCGAGAAAAGCTAGTAGTTGTTGCTTTTTGCACCTGTCTGTGAGCAGGAAATCGGATTTTTTTTTTTGAAAATATGTTTTTATTGATGCTGGGGACTGTTTTGCCATGTGGGGAAGAGAGGTCTATGAATAATCTCTTTTTTCCGGAGTTTTCCTTCCTTGCGTGAGCGCTGTTGCAGAAGGAGTAAACATGAAGGAGTCTGCAGTTGAAGAGTGAGCATCCAAGATGGTTAAAATTGTTGCTTATCATTCTGCCTCCTTGGTATAGAATAGGTTGTCCTCTTTTATCCATGCTTTTGGGGATTGGGATGGTAACTGTGGGGCTCATGTCAAGTGGTTTTGGAATTATGGAAGAAGGAGGGGCTGCAGCAGACAATCTGTTAAAAACAGATGTTTTGCGTGAGGAGGATTCTTGAGGATTAAGGGAAGTAATTGTTGTGCATGCTGAGGCAGGATGTGACGGTGCTCCACATAGCTTGCAGGACAGTGAATTTTGGGCTGCGAAGATGCAGTAGTAGAGTTCGTCATCGAGAGTGTCCCAGTATGTCCCTTGGTTGAACTGCTGGAGCCTGCCCGCTGCTTGGGAGGTGAAAATAATGTGGTAGTTATAGAAGTCTGTCCCTCCAAAATGTACAGCTATGTCGAGATTGATGGAAATGTAGTCGTCCAACTCGGATCTCCTATCTGGGTAAATGGAGCATATTATGTCTCTGTAGATTGAAAGGGCTAGTGAAAATTTGGTAGGGGTGAAGTCTTTAGAGCGAGCGTTTGCAGTTCCCTATGCTGGCTGATATTAATGAGAGATTGCTGGAATGGGTGGGCTAGATCAATATAGTTACCAAATAAGAATTGAAGTATAGTTTTGGTGAGACAGGTGAAGGTTTGAGGACTGATGAGGTTGGTAAGGGAGGAGGTGTTGCTGTGGCAAGTGTGTAAGGGCTGCTGTTAATGTGTATTGTGTAAGGGTGAAGGGTAGTGGAGGGATTGGGGCAGGGGTGGGTGCGAGGAGGGAAGATAGGTTAGTTGAAAGAACAAAAGGTGGAGGAGGAGGTTGAAAAAATCCAAAAGAAGGAGTTAAGCTGGCAGAAGCAGTATGTGGAGCCTGGTTATAATTGGTTAGTATAGAAGAATTGGAAATAGCAGGAGCCATATTGCTGTTAACTGCTGAAGGAAGAGTAGAGCAATGGACAATGGGTTGTAAAGATGGATGATTGTTAGTTTGTGAGCACAGTAATAAAAGAAAAAAATGTAATTAACTTAGATAGATCTCAGGAGCTGATGTTGTGGGCATTTGCAAATGGCCTCCGCCAGGTGGGGCAGTTGTTGCTTGCTGTGGCTGATGTTGGGGTCACGCGGTGGCATCATGAGTGACGTTGACGGTGCTCCGTGGAAATGCCGGAAGAGTTGGAAGCTCAGAATTTGTGTTGTTGTGGCTGTGCGTGGCTGTTTTGTAGGGCTAAAATAAGTGGGATTTATTGTCAGAATGGCTGAAATTGATACCTTTTTCTTTAAGAATGTGTTGTAGGTGGTCCACAGTCCATTGCTTGTTATCGCTCTCGGGACCGGGAGACCTGATGTGGTTGCATTAATGAGGGCTGCTGGTGGAAAGGTAAAGATGCACCTGGTGCGGTGAGTAAGCGCTAACTTCTGTGCCTGTGAAGTCTGTGTTGACTAGGGATGGGTATCGTTTGGGGTTATTTTGATACCGGTGCTAAATCGATACTTTTAAAATGATACTGGTGCCAAAATGGTGCCTGAACCGATACTTTTTAGCCACAAAATTATTTGACAAAAAATATTTATTTTAATCATTATAATTGAACAATATAAATATATATTTATAATAAGTTTAAAGTAAAGATCAATTCATATTTTATATGTTTGAATTGCAATAATATATTTCTTTTGGAACTCTGGGTGATTGGAGTGGAACTCTTCCATGAGTGAGGGATCTAAGATGTCAGATCTGGAAACCCACGATCCCACGGTATTCTAACCGACCACCACGACGCCGAGACCGCAGAATGTCCTTGACGGAATAGATGGAGCCTTCTTCCAGCAACAGTGGGGGAGGGGGTTCCTCTTCGTGACCAGGCTCTGTGGGAATCAGAGGGTCGTGATAGGGTTTTAGGAGTGAGACGTGAAACGTGGGGTGGATTCTGTACTGTGGAGGGAGTTGTAATTTGTAGGTGACGGGATTGACCTGTTCCAAGGGACCAACAAACCGGGGACTGAGCTTCCTGGAGGGCAGTCGTAGGCGGATGTCTCTTGTGGAGAGCCAAACCTTCTGCCCTGGATGATAGGTGGGACCAGCAATCCTCCTTCTGTCTGATACCTCCTTGGCTCTGCGGACTGCCCTCTGAAGATGGTGATGAGCCTCGTCCCAGACTCTCTCGCTCTATCGGAAGCAGTGATCTACTGCGGGGACATCAGATGGTTCGCCATCCCAGGGAAAGAGTGGAGGTTGGAACCCTAGGATGCACTGGAATGGCGTGAGTCCGGTGGTGGATTGCCGCAGTGAATTCTGGGCGTATTCTGCCCAGCCCAGAAACTGGTTCCAGGACTGTTGGTGGCCATGACAGAAGGTCCTAAGGAATCGTTTCACCTCCTGAATCTTCCTCTCTGTCTGGCAGTTGGTCTGTGGATGATATCCAGACGAGAGTCTGACGGTCACACCCAGGAGTTTAAAGAAGGCTTTCCATAGTCGGGAAATGAATTGTGGACCTGGATCTGAGATCATGTCTTCAGGTAGACCAAAACATCGAAAGACATTGTTGAATAGACTTTCTGCTGTCTCTAGGGCTGTGGGGAGACCCTTCAAAGGAATTAAACGACAGAATTTAGAGAACTGGTCTACTATTACCAGGATACAAGTATTACCGTCTGATGAAGGAAGGTCCGTTATAAAGTCCACTCCTAGGTGTGACCAGGGATGATTCGGGATTGGTAAGGGATGGAGTTTGCCAGCCGGTAGATGACGCGGGCTTTTGGACATGGCACATTCTTGACATCCTTGAATATACCTTCTCACATCCCTTGCCATGTTCGGCCACCAAAAGCGTTGGGATAGCAGCGAGAGGGTGTTGTTGGTCCCGGGATGCCCAGTGCCCAGGGAGGAATGGATGATGTTTTTATAGTCTGTAATGACTTGGAAGGAGTGTTTTGCGCCCTCCAACCAATGTCGCCACTTCTCCAGGGCGAGCTTGATAGCGAGAAGCTCCCTATTGCCAATGTCGTAATTCTGCTCCGCCAAGCTAAGCTTCCGGGAGAAATAGGCACATGGATGGAGTAATTTAGGAGTCCCGTGGTATTGGGAGAGAATTGCTCCTACACCAGTGGTGGATGCATCTACTTCAAGGATGAAAGATAGGTCTGGGTCAGGATGAGTCAGGAGTGGGGCTCAGGTAAACGCCTCTTTGAGGTTTTGGAAGGCTGCGGCTGCTTCGGGAGACCAGACTAATCTTTTGGGTTTATTTTTCAGGAGGTTGGTGAGTGGAAAGGTGACAAGACTGTAGTTCTGGATGAAGCGCCGGTAGAAATTCGCAAACCCAAGTGGGGGTCTGGCCAGGACACAACAGATTTTACCTTCCCCTCGTCCATATGAACACCTGTTTGATCGATGATGTCTCCTAGAAACTGGACAGATGGTTTATGGAAGGAGCATTTTTCAGCTTTCAGATACAGTTGGTGTTTTCTGAGTGTTTGTAGGACCTCCGCAACATGGTGGCGATGTTCTGCCTCACTCTGGGAGTAGATGAGGATATCATCTATATAGACTATGACAAAGTGATGCAGGAACTCCCGGAGGACTTCATGAATGAAGTTCTGGAATACTGAGGGGGCGTTGACCAGACCATAGGGCATAACCAAGTACTCATAGTGTCCAGTAGGGGTCACAAAAGCGGTTTTCCATTCATCATTTGCACGTATTCTTACCAGGTTGTATGCGCTGCGGAGGTCCAACTGAGTAAAAATCTTGGCAGATCGTAGTTGTTCCAGGGCTGCAGGGACGAGAGGAAGAGGATACCGGAACATGATGGTGCTTTGATTAAGGACTCTGTAATCTATACATGGCCGCAGCCCTCCATCCTTCTTGGCAACAAAAAAGAAACTGGATGCTGTGGGTGACGTGGAAGGATGAATATACCCCTGACTCAGAGCCTCTTGAATATACTCCTCCGTGGCCTTAGTCTCCGGAATCGATAACGGGTAGATTCTCCCTTTGGGCAATGGAGCATCTGGAACTAGGTCGATGGTACAGTCCCATGGCCGATGTGGAGTTAGCTGGGAAGCTCTCTTGGGGCAAAACACGTCCTTGTAAGGAGAGTAGATTTCAGGAATATGAATAGATTGTTTTTCGACTGGACTTTCAACGGACGTGACATAGACAGATAGGGGTTTACGAGTCTGAAGAGGAAGATCGGGAAAACAGTCTGGTGTGCATCCTTCACCCCATTGCTTAATCTCTCTTGTACCCCAAGAGAGGATGGGATGGTGCTTCACCAGCCACGGGCGCCCTAAGATGATTTCCATGGTGGCGCCCTCCAGAACCAAGAATTGTATTTTCTCTTTGTGCAACAGTCCTACTTGGAGTTGAATGGATTCACATCTACGATGGATACGTGCCTAAGAGTGAATATTTCGGGTTATGGGTTGGATCTGGTAGACGTGCGTCGAGGCTTCTGTGCTGAGTTGAAGTTGGCGACAGAGGGTATGTGAGATGAAGTTCCCAGCTGAACCGGAGTCGATAAGTGCGGTGGCTGTAACAGAGACAGAGTGGGTAGTTAACAAAACAATAGTAGTGAGCGGATGCATCTTTTCTATATCTGAACTGAACACACTCACCGAGGAACGTATGGGACGGAGTGGACAGTCCAGCCTGACATGTTCACTAGCCCCACAGTACATGCACAGACCCCGGGACAGCCTCCTCTGTCGCTCGGCGATTGTAAGTCTACCCGATTCAATGATCATGGGTTCTGGTTCTGGAGGGGTTACTGACTCAGACGGACGGAGGAGTGCTTGAAGTGCTGGCTCAGAATTATGTTGGTAGGTTTTCAGACGATCATAACATCGGAGAGAAAGTTGGATAAATTTTTCCAAACCCATAGTATCGTCCTGTGCTCGAAGCTGTATTTGAAGCTTGGGTTCTAAGCCGAGCCGGTACGTGGTGAGGAGAGACCGCTCGTTCCATCCGCTGGCCGCAGCCAGAGTACGAAAACGCAGGGCATAGTCCTGTGTGGACATCGTACCTTGTTTTAGATGGTATAGTGGTTCTCCAGCCGCTCTTTCTCCATCTGAACGACCAAATACTTCCTTGAAATACTTCGTGAATGATTGGATGGAATTCGTTACCGGCCCGGCCCAGCTTGATGCCAAATGGTTTCGGTACCCCGGGAGAGCAGGTCCCGATAGGAGGGGGATGATATAAGCGATTTTGGAGTGATCTGTGGGATATAAAGCAGGTTGCATGTTGAATACTAGGGAACATTGTAAAAGGAATCCATTGCACTCCTCCGCCCCGCCTGAGTAGGGTGCTGGTCGAGCCATGGGACTGGAAGAGGTGGTGGGTGACGAAGGCGGCGATGAGGAAGTGCTCGGGACTGGTGGTGCATCGGGAAGTGGCGCTGATGGTAGTTGAACTCTCTTCAAGTGTCCACCAGCTCTTGAAATTGATCGGGAGTGCTCATGTTGTCAACGGTTGGTCCGGGCTTCTGTTAGGAAGCAGACGGACAAACAGGGTAAGTGAAATAAGTAACAGTTTATTTTGACAACATAGAACACAGACGGGTGAGATGGGAGAGAGAATGGATGATCTGGTTGGTTTACTGTCCTTTTCCTTGGCAGAGTGGATGAGACACAACGGGGAAGACGGATGACACACACCAGATAACTTGGACGGAGGATAGGCAGACGACGAACACACCACTGACTGGATACAAGGAAGACAGGAACAACTAGGAATGAACAGAGATACGGTAAGTACGAGAATGCAGGTTTTGTGAGTGTTTGCCAGGAGAGTGAACACTCAGAGTCCGCTTCGTATCAACGAGCCCAGACACTGAGTGAAGTGAGGTGTGTGCCTTTGTAGTGAATCAGGTAATGGGATGCAGCTGTACATAATCAAAACTCAGGTGATGTTGCTCGCTGTGATTGAGTGCTGGAAGAGCCTAGCCAATGCGTGACACGTACTCACTGAAAGTGCCAGATGATGTCACAAGCTGTCAAAGAGTACGTTTACATGTACAATGACACAATTAATTAGATTTTATGGCGATTAAGACAATACTCTGATTAAGAGTCTATCATGTAAACAGCGATTTTTGATTCATTTAATCCGATTAAGGTCATAATCGAACTAAAGAGAAATCGAATTAAGACATGTGGAGTATGCTGTTTTAGTCGCATTATTGAAATGCAGTGGTTTTACAGGATCAAAACAGGTGTAGTCTTCGCTGTTTCCCAAATATCTCTAGGAAGCATGGAAATTAAATATAATGTAGAAATCTATTAATTTCCTGTTGTACCGATTGATCCTCATCCTAGCCTAATATCTATTTTCAGTCAGCTAAAGTGTGCTTACTCAACAAAAAGGCACTGGAGGCTGAATAGATTCTGACATTATGCATTATTCATGAACTATGTGCTGAAAAGGTGTTTAGCTTTAATTGGTTTAAATGAACCAAACAAAGTGGCTGTTATCATGGATATACCATAATCATAGAGTCTAGATTATAAAGTCCTGTATATTCCGGACAGTTTTATCAGCAATCTTCGACTCATCCCTGAGATCGCCAAAACACCCGAGGCAGAGCGCTCTGCCCGGCTGGGCGGAAGTGCTCGAAAGTGGCATCGGGATCGTAAACAAAGACGGGGAAAGCGTGGTGGGCTAAGAGCTAAGCTAAAGCTAACACCACACCGGCTCTCTTTACCCAGCATCTTCCTCGCCAATGTACGGTCACTGGTGAACAAAATGGATGAGATTCGACTGCGCATCAACCACAGCAAAAGATTATGGAACTGTTATATCATGATTTTCACAGAAGCACGTTTCACCAGCCAACGCTGTATCTTTAACTGAGCATCACACACTCCGAGCAGACAGAACGACAGATGACTCTGGTAAGATCAGAGGCGGAGGATTATGCATTTATAAGCTTGGTGCACAAACTCTGTCATCGTTGGGAGACATTGCTCTGTTAACCTGGAATTTCTAATGGTTAAATGTAGACCCTATTATCTCCCACGGGAGTTCACCTTATGTGAATATAACGGGAGTTATATTCCTCCTGATGCTGATGACAAGCTTGCTATGAATGAACTTCATGCAGCCATCAGTAAACAACAGACTGCTCATCCGGAGACTGCTTGTATTGTTGCGGGGGATTTTAATCACTCAAACTTAAAGACAGTGCTTCCCAAATTCCATCAAATTTCTGTCATACACGGGAAAACAAAACGTTGGACCATGTATACACAAACATGGCTGAAGCCTACGCTGTAACCCCCCTCCCCCACTTGGGTCAATCAGATAATTTTTCTTTGTTCCTCACTCCCAAATACTCATCCCTCATCAACCGTGTGAAGCCTTCAGTTAGGACCATCAAAGTGTGGCCAGCGGGGGTAGACTTCACACTCCAGGACAGGTTTCAACACACAGACTGGAGTATGTTTGCTTCCCAGGCCACCTGTGGCTCTCACACAGACATTGACAGCTACACTTCCTCTGTTTTGGAATACAATACATCAACACCACCATAGACAGTGTTACAACCCAGAAACAGATCACCACATACCCAAATCAAAAGCCATGGATGAACAAGGAGGTGCGCCTCCTGCTGAAGGCACGCAACACTGCCTTCAGATCAGGGGATGCACAGGCCTACTGCACTTCCAGGGCTAATCTGAAGAGGGGCATCAAAAAGGCCAAGCACTGTTACAAGCTAAAGCTAGAGGAGCACTTTTCCAAATATGATCCTCGGTGCATGTGGCAGGGCATCCAGGCCATTAGCAACTACAAACCCAGCCAGTCCACACCCACAGCCACAAATGTCTCCTTCCTGAACGAGCTTAATGACTTAATGACGCTTTGAAAGAGACAATA
The DNA here is from genome assembly GCA_903798195.1 of Danio kyathit. Taxonomy (NCBI): domain Eukaryota; kingdom Metazoa; phylum Chordata; class Actinopteri; order Cypriniformes; family Danionidae; genus Danio; species Danio kyathit. The sequence continues at coordinate 19,325,085 of LR812520.1, forward strand.
AAGAACCCTACACCAGCATCACTTCCTCAACTGACCACTCACCTATCACACTCTCCTCCTCAGAGTCTACACTGCACTGAGTCGGATCAATCAGTTTGCCTACCGTGGCAACAGGAGCACAGAAGATGTAGTCTCCATAGCACTGCACTCTGTTCTCACACACCTGGACAATAAAAACACTTATGCACGAATGCTGTTTGTTGACTTCAGCTCAGCATTCAACACTGTCATACCCTCTAAGTTAATGATCAAACTTAGAGACCTGGATATCGACACGTCTCTCTGCAACTGGGTTATGGACTTTCTGACTAACAGACCTCAGAATGTTAGATAAGGCCACATCTGCTCCACCACCGTCACACACAACACTGGTGTACCACAGGGCTGTGTGCTGAGCCCCTTCCTCTACTCTCTTTTTACCATCGACAATAATCTGCTCCTTAACATCAACAAGACTGTTATGCATTTGTGTTATCTGTGCTCTGTTTGTGTTTTTCTTTTCTCCCTCTCTCTCGCTCTGTTCTCCCGTATCTGCTTACATTATTCTCAGGTTCCGTTCATTGGTCCTTCTCGGTTACATCACTCATACGTCACATCCAATAAGCAAAGACCACCCGTCATAAAAGCGTGCGCCAGACCCCTCACCGGCCCTTCCTTTTTTCTTCATTTTCATTGTCACTCTTGTTTCTGTTGTGTTGCGTTAAAGAATACCCTATCTGACTGTGTTTTGTTGTTGCCCATTTCTGTGTGCACGTTATCCGTCCGTAATTTATCTCATTCCATTTCTCATAAACGTTGTTTACGAGGCTTGGACGAAGCGGACAGGTAAGACGGTCACCTGACATACATCTTGCAACACGTAGGACTACTCTTTTGTATAGTACATTAGAATAGCGCCCCCCCCCCCTGTACTTTTGGATAGATAGATAGATAGAGTAGATAGTTAGGACTCGGAAGACTCTTCACTTGTTTATTTTGTTTTCACATATTTAGTTAGTTAGATGCCTCTGGGGAGTTAGATATAGATATAGTTTGGGTTTTGTTCTTTTCATTTCTTTAGCGCTGCCCACGTCCCTTCTGCCAGCTCTCTTGTTTTTCCCCGTCTTTGTATTTGTCTCAGTGTTGTACATATTGTAAATATATATTTTGCCTTACATTCTTTATTTTTGATTAAATCATTGTTTTTGTTCACTTTTGGGTATTGTAAATAAAGTCACAATTTTTGGTATTTACTTTGGTTGTCTTTTGCACTTCATTCACTGTTGGTATAAATGTATTTTAATTGTTACTAAATGTCAAACCCCATTTCCCCTAGACTACCATCAGGGGTTTGTAACAAAGACCAAGGAGCTCATTGTGGATTTCAGGAAGGGACGAACAGGCTCACATGATCCCATCCACATCAATGGGATGGCCGTTGAGCCTGTCTCATCTTTCAAGTTCCTGGGGACCCACATCTCAAAGGACCTTTCCTGGACCACCAACACCTCCAGCCTGATAAAGAAGGCTCACCAGCGCCTATTTTTCTTAAGGCAACTTAAGAAGAACCAGCTGTCATCAGCCGTCTTGGTGAACTTCTACCACTGCACAATAGAAAGCATCCTGACAAACTGTGTCACAGTCTGGTATGGAAGCTGCTCTGTTGCGGAGCATAAGACACTGCAGCGGGTGGTGAAAACTGCCTAACGCATCACAGGGACCACACTGCCAGCCATAGAGGACATTCAGAAGAAACACTGTCTGCGCCGAGCACGCAGTATTCTTAAGGATTCCTCTCAACCTGCTCACAGACTGTTTTCTTTCCTGCCTTCCGGCAGGCGCTTAAGGCTCCCCCGGACAAAAAACAGTAGACTAAGGAACAGCTTTTTCTCCAGAGCTGTCTCCCTTTTGAACTCTGCCCCCCACTGACTCTTTTGACCCCCAATACACCCCCCACTCTCCTCATAACTCTTACTTCTCATAAATCACTGCACTATTTAACATTTGCACATTTACAAAATTGCACATACAGTATTCATTGCACTACATCACACTGATTCATTTATTGGAACTGTACATACCCACTGCACATCTACATTTGTAATTATGTACACACCCACTTTACACATACACTTGTAATTGTTTACCTATCTGCACACTTTTGATTATTAATAGCAACCTGTACATATATCCATCTATTGTAAATCTCTGTTCATGGCTAATACAACCTGTATATAATGTTCATAGTACATCCATTTGTAAATATCACCATAGTTTTTCTATAACTGCACTTTATAACTTATACCTGTATCCTGCACTTGCTGCTATTGCACTCCTGGTTAGACCTAAACTGCATTTAGTTTCCTTGTACTTGTACATGTGTAATGACAAAGTTGAATCTAATCTAATCTAATCTAAATCCAACCTCAAGGGAAGTAACATCTACATAATTCAAATTCTCATAACGAAGAGTATGACGAAGTAAAAATTTGTTTTGTTGAGATAAATGCACTTGTTACTTGTTTTGTTGAGATAAGCCCACCGAGCCCCAACCCCCAGATAAACAGTCAATGACTGACAATATATGAATTAATCAAAGGGGTAAACAAGGGAGATAATAAGGGAGTGGAACAAGAGACATGGGAAATACACAACATCATAAAGTCAGAGCAACCAGGATAACAGAGGATAGCTTGGATTGGCTTCCAGACACTCACAAAAAAGACTGGATGCAGGAAGAAGTGCAATAGCGGATAGGGGGAAGGGATGAGGGACAGGTCAATGGGAAACCAGGGACAGTTGGTGGGACAGGAGAACAGGCAGGAGCACAGAGCCATGGCAGAGCTGGCCGGACTGGAAGCCATAAGATGGTGCCGACAATTATTTCAGAAGGAGCACGCGAGGCTCGCTCTGGAGCAAAATCCTGGACTGAAGCAGAGTTGTGGACTGGAGCAGAATTACAGAATGAAACATGCTCTGCAACAGGCTCGAGAGCACAGTCACAGATTGCAATAGTCTCTGGAGCAGGGTTCATGGACTGGAACAGGCCCTGGAACAGGATCTAGAGCAGAGTCATGGACTGGAACCGGCAAAGGAGAATACTCTTGTGTAGAGTCTTGTGTAGTGCTGGATCAGGCAATGGAGCAAGCTCTGGAGCAGGGGTCTCAAAGTCAAATTGGCGGAGGGCCATTACAATGACATTACAATAAGAGGACCATTTTAACATTCAAACATGAAGAAATTGTACACCTGAAGTAATGGATGCATCTTAAGAAAACAAACATGACAATAATATTTCAAGCATTACCTGTCACTAGAGGTAGTGCAAATCACATAGCTTCTGAAATGTGCCCATGTATGGCCTAGCATTACTCAGTCATTCTTCCATAAATCTTTTTGTTTCTTGTTGTACATATTGGTTGAGTAGTTTAAATAGATATGAAAGTACTAAATTATAGGCATAATCATAATTATTATTGTGTTCTAACTAATTGCTTTAACTGCCTGCTCTATAAAATGGGTGACCATATTTTAACTGTTTTAAATAATGACTGTTAAAGTCATTTAAGGAATGACTGTTTTAAATAATGGTTTACACTACACAGCATTGTTGGTTTTACAAAAAAATCAAACAAACATAATCCTGTTACATTACTACACTTGATTTTGGTTTTATTGTAAAAAAAAACAACAACAACAAGAGAACGTGTTAAATGAAAATGGCATACTTTAAAAAATAAGGATAATTTAGCGTTCAAAAATGATTTAATTTGATTATGTTTTTTCTGCGACGCGGTGGTAGGTAGTGCTGTCGCCTCACAGCAAGAAGGTCACTGGTTCGAGCCTTGGCTGAGTCAGTTGGCATTTCTGTGTGGAGTTTGCATGTTCTCCTTGCGTTCGCGTGGGTTTCCTCCGGGTGCTCCGATATCCCCCACAGTCCAAAGACATGCGGTACAGGTGAATTGGGTAGGCTAAATTGTTCATAGTGTATGAGTGTGTATGGATGTTTCCCAGAGATGGGTTGCAGCTGGAAGGGCATCAGCTGCGTAAAACAAGCGCTGGATAAGTTGGCAGTTCATTCCGCTGTGGTGACTCCAGAATAATAAAGGGAATAAGCCGAAAAGAAAATGAATGAATGAATGAATGAATGAATTACTTCATAATTTCTGATTTTCATATGTATAATTCTGGTATTTTTACCATAAACCGACATATCAACCATTTGGTAGAGACGAATATTTTAGAAATTGTGTGATGTGTTGAAAAAAAAAATGCATTGAGTGTGTTAACTAGCGACATTAGGAGTTAAGAATTGCAATCCATTTTTTTTTTTTTTTGTGTGGTGGGGCAGCTAAAGAGTTAAGGAGAAATTTAGCAGATAGTACTCCACATAAGAACATCAGAAAGCAGAAAGTTTGTGTAACTTTACTGTCAATTGTTCTTCTTAATATCTTTCTTTTTGTAAAACTACAACAAAAAGGGAAAAAGTATTCATATGTACACATTTACTTTAACATATTCAATTCAACCAGCTTAACATTAAAATTTTACTTAATGTAGTTGTTCATGCAAATCTTAGTATCACATTTATCTTTTATCCATTATTAGCAAAAGTATCATATTTGTCACACTATGAGGAAAATCTATTACAAATTAATTTCAAAATTACAAAATTATCAGATCAACACTATCATAACGCATATGCCAGGAAGAAAACAACTAAATAAAGAAGTTCCCAGTGATGGATTGCAGCTGGAAGGGCATCCGCTGCGTGAAACATATGCTGGATAAGTTGTCGGTTCATTCCGCTGTGGCGACTCCAGATTACTAAAGGGACTAAGCTTAAAAGAAAATGAATGAATGAATAAAAGATTATTTTGTTTACATTTATTTTTAATGTGACTTTCCCCTAAGGTTTACCAAGCTATCAAAGTTTCATTCATTTATTAATTTTTCTTTTTGCTTAGCCCCTTATTCATCAGGGGTTGCCACAGCGGAATGAACCGCCAACTATTCCGGCATACATTTTACACAGCAGATGCACTTCCAGATGCAACACAGTACTGGAAAACACCCATGCACACTCGCATTCACACAACACACACATACACTACAGCCAATTTTGTTTACCCAATTTCCCTGTACCACACATACGGGACACCGGAGCATCCAGAGGAAACCCACACGAACACAGGGAGAACATGAAAACTTTACACAGAAATGCCAACTGGCCCAGCCTGGAGTCAAAACAGCAACCTCCTTGCTGTGAGGCAACCGCCAACCTCATTTGCGGTACTGCCTGAAATGTTCTTGTAAAATGAGCATTTTTCTCAGCCTCCTATGGTTATGTTCAATTATTTCACTATAAAAGCAATGAAAAGAGCCTATTCATAACCATCCATCAAGTGAAATAACTGAATCTATTCAGGAGTCGGCGACGCAGTGGTGCAGTAGGTAGTGCTGTCGCCTCACAGCAAGAAGGTCGCTGGTTCGAGCCTCGGCTGGGTCAGTTGGCGTTTCTGTGTGGAGTTTGCATGTTCTCCCTGCATTGGCGTGGGTTTCCTCTGGGTGCTCCGGTTACCCCCACAGTCCAAAGACATGCGGTATAGGTGAATTGGGTAGGCTAAATTGTCCGTAGTGTATGAGTGTGAATTAGTGTGTATGGATGTTTCCCAGAGATGGGTTGCAGCTGGAAGGGGCTCCGCTGCGTAAAGCGTGTGCTGGATAAGTTGGTGGTTCATTCCGCTGTGGCGACCCTGGATTAATAAAGGGACTAAGCCGAAAAGAAAATGAATGAATGAATGTATTCAAGAGTCTGAGAAAAATCCTCATTTTTAAAAATAATATTTCAGATAGCACTTTGCATCTGAACTCTTCGTTTACTCAGGTGTAAACGGCTTGATATTTGACGAGTTTGTTGTTTGTGGATTTGTCTTTGAGCTGTCAACTGTGTTTAAAAGAGCATCTCTCTTCATGAAGAGTTCAGCAGACCTCAGCCACTGAAGATCAATAGAGCAATCTGTCAGGACGCTTCACAAATTCTCTGAGCAATACTAGCCTAGGTCATATAGTGACAGAGAAATATCACTTCAAGGCTTAGGGCCATATCTCAATTTTATGCCTCATTGACTGTAAAGTACAAGTGCTGAATAAGCAGAAAATGCCATTTAAATGAAAGAAATAACAAAGGGATTGAAGGAGTGTTTTTGGTAAGGCAGTATTCATCACACAGTATAGAAATTTCAGTTGCTCTTGCATAATGCATACAGATCATGGTGGCAATCATTAGAGAATAGTTTCATTTATTTCAACTTACATTCTGCATCAGTGACTCAGTGGGTAACAATTTTATCTCACAGTCACCCAGACTCCAGACAGACTCCTTTTTACATTTCAGGACTTTCTGTGTTGAGTTCTGTCCTCACTCTGTTTGTGTAGATTTCTTGTAGACAAGCTGATGTGACTAACTGATATGTCTGTGTGTTTTAGTCTTGTAAAATCTTCACTTACAGCAAAAAAAAAAAAAAATCACCTTTAAAATAGAAGTGAAGCAGTCAGTCAAGTTTACATTTTTTTGTAAATTGATTTTCACTCTAATGAATATATATATATATAACAAACTCGATTAATGTAACTATTTTGAAGAAAACGGCATGTTTTACTATAGTGTTTAGACCTAGGGTGCTGCCATCTTGGAATGTTGCTGTGTATGTCAGGGTTGGTTTTGTTCCCTCAGCTGAACAGATACAGTGGAAGTAATAGACTGACCACAGAGACAGAAAAGCCTATTTTAAATACTCATTAAAAATACTCAAATTACTGTAATTGAGTAGTTTTTTTTCTCAGAAATTGTAATTTACTAAGTAGTTTTAAAAATGTGTACTTTTACTTCCCTTGAGTAGATTTTTAGTGCTGTATTGGTTATTTTACTCCACTACTTTCCTTCAACCTGCAGTCACTACTTTATTTTTTCCTGTCTATTGGGATTTGAAAAATCAGTCCTGTGATTTCTGTCGATTTAAATCGCACAGAAGGTAAATCACATCATAATGAACTACCTCAAGACATGGGCGATTTATAATTGCAGCAAACTGTTGGAAGCATTAAAAGTGTCCAAAAAGATGCCCAAAATCTTTACACGGATTGACCCAGAGACAGTTTAGATGCATGTCACTGATGAGAAGATAACAGATGTTTACTGTATGATCGAAATGGACTTAAACACCCAGCAGGCACAAGACGTCAACATGACGCCAGATTGACATTGTACTCCAACGTCATGGGGACATTGCATTTTGTTTAGTTGCTTTGAAGCCTGTTCTATCAAATGGGTGACCATATAAAAGACTGTTTTAAATAATGACCGTTAAAGTCATTAAAAGAATAATGGTTTACACTACACAGCATTGTTGGTTTACAAAAAAAATCAAACAAACACAATCCTGTTACACTACTAACAAGAGAACGTGTTAAATAAAAATGGCATACTTCAAAAAATAAGGATAATTTAGCATTCAAAAATGATTTATTTTTATTATGTTTATTTATGTTTTTTATAAATTGGTCTCACACTTCATATTTTCTGATTTTCATATGTATTAATTCTGGTATTTTTCCCATAAACCGACATATCAACCATTTGGTAGAGGCTGATATCTTAGAAATTATGTGATGTGTTGAAAAAATGCATTGAGTGTGTTAACTAGTGACATTTGGAGTTAAGAATTGCAATCCAGTTTTATTTTATTTTTTTTGTGGTGGGGCTGCTAAAGGGTAAAGCAGAAATTTAGCAGATAGTACTCCATATAAGTACATCAGAAAGCAGAAAGTTTGTGTAACTTTACTGCCAATTGTTCTTCTCAATATCTTTCTTTTTGCGATGCGGTGGTGCAGTAGTTAGAGCTGTCGCTGGTTCGAGCCTCAGCTGGGTCAGTTGGTATTTCTGTGTGGAGTTTCCACCGCGTGCTCCGGTTTCCCCCACAAGTCCAAAGACATGCGGTACAGGTGAATTGGGTAAGCTAAATTGTCCGTTGTACAGTTGAACCCAACCCAACGTCAGGCCAACGTCGATGTCCAATCTGAAATCAACCAAATATCAATGTCTAATGATGCAGCTTGACGTTGTGTAGATGTTACCACTATGATGTCTATCAGATGTTGGATTTTGGTTGCCATACCTGACAAATAAATGTCAGTTTTTGACATCAATATGATGTTGGTTTAAGATATTGGCTCGATGTTGGATTTTGATCACTTTCTAACACAACCTAATATCAATGTCATTTGACGTTGTTATTGGATGTCAAAATAATGTTGTCCTTGGACGTTGGCTAGACATTGCATTTTGGTCACCTGACATCACAACCTAAAGCTAACCTAATATTAACATCTTATGACGTGTGCCTGCTGGGCAATAACTAAATGCACTACAGAATGTTACGTTTACACACATCCACAAATTACATGTAAATGCATCAGCTTTTTACAGTGTAATACTCACTACTCATTACTCTTGAGTACTTTTGAAAGGTCTACTTTTGACTTATACTATAAGTAAAATTTACAACAGATACTTTTACTCTACTTGCACTGCATTTAGGCAAGTAATAGTACTTTTACTTAAGTATGAATTTTCAGTACTCTTTCCACCACTGACTTTAACCCGATGCATGAAGTTGTGGCTGTGGAGCTGGTGCAACTACAAGCATCAGATGTGTGTCTAATATAAAAATATATGTATTTATATATTCTATTCTTCTTTTTTCCCCTTTTAATTACTGATCATTTGATGTGCTTAAGTTCACTCTCTGTATTACGCTGCCTGACTCCATGTCTGGGTTTCAACCATGGTTTCAACAAGGTCTGGGTTACTGATGTAATGCAGGTGGGGTACTTTCACTTTTCACTACTACAGCCCTCCACTCTTTTCGTGTTTAAACCAAACTAAGATCGGCGCGGTTTTTCACATGGCGGGTTTTTACGTCCTTCATATGTTGGGAGATCGAGCTGATTGATAAGAGAATATGTCTTGACATAATCCACAAAGATGTGACTTAGTAAAGCGTGAAGTGGTACCAAAGTGCATCAAACAAAAGGTATTGAAATAAGAAAAATAGAAATCGTATAAATATTATATATTATGCTTGTATTTGATGCTTGTATTTTCACCAGCTCCACACCCACAACTTCATGCATTGGGTTAAATTATGCTGTCCAGTCTCCGTGTTCAGTCCATTATTTTTTTTTAAATTCCTAAATTCTGCTGGTTGCTTTTCCCAAATGTCCATTGCCAATTTTAAGCCAATTGTAATCATTTGTTTTGGTTCAATTTAGAATTTTACCAACCAAGGCAGAGCCCTGGGGATCAGAGTGAGTGCTCCGACTTGGCCCCACCCTGATTCTGTGTCTGTTCAGCTGAGGGAATGGAACCAACCCTGTGACGTCAGACACAGCGACATTCCAAGATGGCGGCTGGAGCCCTTGTGCTAAAAGCTATAGTAAAACATGTCGTTTTCTACAATGTCTTTACATTTATCGAGTTTGTTTAATATATTTTTATTAAAGTGTAAACCAAAGTACAAAAATAATGTCAACTTGAGTGCTTCACTTCGACTTTAAACTTTACTTCTAGCATTGCTTCTTTTTTCATAACACTATACAACACTGATCATCAACTGGCGGCCAAATCCGGCCCGCTGAGCCAATCAATCCGGCCCGCGACTGGATTCTAAAATTGTGAGGATCAAAAAGAAAATAGTGGTCCACACTATTAAAGCAACAAAAAATAATAACAACTGAGTCTCTTGTCAGAATCACCACCATTTATGACTATAAGGCTACACTTCAAAATGAGGACAGACTCAGAAAGACTATGCGGCGTTAAGCATTTATTGTTTCAAACAGGTTTTAGCGTAAGTGAAGACCGGGTGTAGTGTAGGCGGAGTGCAAGCGATGTGCGTGTGATGAAGAGCAAGGAGGGATGTGGTGGAGAGAGGTGCGCAATGTATTTGAGGAGCGGGAGGACGGCGCGCGATTTCCAGGTGATTATCACTCATTTGCGGGCATCCGGGAGTCTCTATGCATTTGCGGGAGACTCACAGAACTTCTGGGAGACTTGGGATGTCTGCCTCAGGACTAAAAAAGGAGGAAAAACAATCTGGCACAACTTAAAACAGCATGGTAAATAAATAACCTGGTACCAGAACAAAACAGGTCACAAATAATTTTCGCACATCAAATGAAACATTAAGTGGGCTTGAATTCACATTGCAATGCTGAAACGGGCTACTCACAGTGCTTAATCGGTGGTTAAAGTTACATTTCCCCTTGTTGTTGACTTAGCCTAATTGAGTTGAGGCAAAATATCACTCCTAGAGGTTGACTGTGGTATAGGTGATTGGAGCCTGAATCAAATGCCTTCAGTCTTGTAATGAAATTGAAAAAGTATAAACATTAAACATAATGTTAAGCCAAAATGAGATTTTTATTTGATTTTCTTCTAGGGGGTCAGGCCCCCAAGGAGACTGTCTGGTAAAACTCTGGCCCTCTGACAAATATAGTTGATGACCCCTGCTATACAATGTCAAACACTGATCACACACACTGATCACAGTAGTTTGTCACTTTCATGTGTACTTGTAATGCAATGCGGTCCTGTCCAACAGTTTAATAATGAATGTATTATATTGTATAATAGAGTAGGGCTGGACAATAATTCGATATCAATATATATCGCGATAGAATTTTTTTCAATAACGATGATATGATTTTTAAACCCATTTCCGATATTTCGATATAAATTTGCATATATATAAATAGATATATTATTATTTATATAAGATCTTATACATGTATCACTTGTCACTGAATTACGTTCAGTGCTCAGCCGTCAGAAAGAGCGTGATCTGATCTCACTTACGTGATGACGAAAAACACAGACACGCTGCCAGCGCTCAGCACAGCAGGTGGTTAAGCTGCGCCGCAAAAAGTTTTAGCTACAAAATGAGTGCTCTGAATACAGATGCGAATGAACAAGCTTCCACAAGTAAGAATGCAGACGAAATAGTTGAAAAGAAAGGAAAGACTAATGCAGTGGCGTAGAAGTGGTTCAGTTCAGTAAAGTTAGCAACAGATTCGCGGATTCGTCTTTTCCGGATCAATAACTCATGACCGAAACATTGTTCCTACACAAATAGCACATTTTTTCAACTGTCGCAATGTATACAATCACCTACAACCTTATTTTCCTAAAAATGAGATTTCCTACGCGCTGGACGCATTATATTGATCTCTATGCGCAGGCGGCAAAGAGACCGATGCTTAGGGACCGTCTACAAAGAGCAAAACGCAAAAATCAATACTACAAAAGCTGTCAATAACTTCCCTCTAACTCATTATACTGCCATCAAACTCAGATCACACGTCACTGCTGTCCTGCTGGTTAGACTACAACACTTATTTTTCTAAAAAACTATTTTGCATATTTTTTATGAATTTTTGAGCTTTATTTATTTGATAGTTTATTTCACATTTCTTGTTTGAATAGGCTAAATACAAATAAAAAGTGAACAAATTTTTTTGTACTGTTTTTATTTTAAAAAAAAGTTATAAGAGTCTGGAGGTATTATCGACTTTGCAAATTCACTTTGCAGACATTTGTAGGTACAGACATCCATTGTGTGCGTTCTTGGCAGTTTTCTCTTTCTTTTTAATATTGTCCATATCGATATCGGAATTATATCGTATCGACCGAAATAAAAAAATATATCGTGATATAAATTTTTGCCATATCGTCCAGCCCTATAATAGAGCAGTGTTTTCCAACCCTGTTCCTCGAGGCACAGCAACAATACATATTTTGGATGTCTGCCTTATCTGATCCATTCATTTCAGGTTTTCGAGTCTCTTCTAATGTTCTGATGATTTGATTCAGGTGTGTTTGATTAGGAAGAGGTTGAAGATGTGTATTGTTAGTGTGCCTTCAGGAACAGGGTTGGGAAACACTGTAATAGAGTATAAACAGATACACATATGCATACACATAATGGTCCTTTTCATTAAAACAATAAAATAAGACATACCAAAAAAAGGTGACTGCTTGACTTTATGGCAACAATTCTAGGATAGCATCATTGACTACAAAGATGACCACAGAACACTGTTTAGCATAGATTCCTCCCTGACTTTGCAGCAGCAGTCCACCATTTCTGTTTACTCGCTATAGCACTAAGAGATTTACAATACAAAGATCTACCAGCAAAGTTTACATAAACTCCAAACATCCAATTTACCACATACACAGAAGAATGCCAGTAAAGTGTTATATATTTTCACTTGACTTCATCAACAAGAGTCAGTTAAATGCTGTTTTTGAAGGATGGGTCAATGCTATTTATTTATTCTCTAACTTCATATGCAATAAGTTTAATTCATAACATTCATTGACAGTCTATTAATATTGGAATATCCTACCAGTTAAGCTACACGATGCATAAAATTATAATTTTATGTATAAAATATTCAAGTATATCTGCAAAGTAAAAGCAAAAACAACTATTCAATGTAAACTGTAGGGAAACTTCATTAGGTACACCTGTCCAACTACTCGTTAATGCAAATTTCTAATCAGCCAATCACATGGCAGCAACTGAATGCATTTAGGCATGTAGACATAGTCAGAATGGGAAAGAAAGGTGATTTAAGTGACTTTGGTCCGATCCCAATTCTATTTTTGTACCCTACCCCTTCCCCTTCCCCTTGGCCCTTAAAAACCGAGTGTGAAGGGGAAGGACTTCAAAATGTACCCCTAATGCTGTGTTCACACCAGTGCAGATAAATCGCGATATTCGTGCGTAAATAGCCGTGTGAACATTTTAGTTTACTCGCTTCATTCAAGCGTCAAAATCCGCCTCATTCGCGCATCAAATTTACTTCACAACAGACGCAGATTCGCGTGATGGGCAGGACTTCTGTCTGCCCGGTGACTCTAGCTTTGTTGCTAAATGGCTAACATGGATTTTATTGAGAAAATAACTGTGTTTATGTGCTCTATGAAGGCTGAAAATCTGCATCGATTTGTTTGGAGTAGTGTCTAAGTCCACTAGATCAGGGGTGCTCAACCCTGTTCCTGGCGATCGACCTTCCAGCTGATTTCAGCTCCAACCCTGATCAAACACACCTGAACCAATTATTTAGAACGTGAGGAGCACTTGATAATTACAGGCAGGTGTGTTTGATAAGGGCTGCAACTGAAAACTGCAGGAAGGTCGATCGCCAGGAATAGGGTTGAGCACCACTGCACTAGATCCTTTCATAGGTGCACCAAGCTCTGTGAGCTCATAAACTCCTCCAGAAACTTAACCGAGATGATGGAAGCATTCAGCGGCGCTTCTGACTGAGCCAAGCCTAGTTTGATGAACTGTTGTGGGTGTGTGCAGGAGGATTTTTCCCTGGGACACCAACAACAGGCCCTACGTCATAATCATGACCCCCACTAGAGCAAGCTCCTGATTGGTTAACGTGGCGTGAATGTCTGCTGAAGTTCAGATTTTTGAACTCGAGCGATTTGTGCGAAACACACATTAAGCGCACAGAACACTGTGCAGGGGGCGTGATTATAACGTAGCGCCTGTTGTTGATGTCCCGGGGGAAAATCCTCCTGCACACACGACAACAGTTCATCAAACTGGGCTCGGCTCAGTCAGAAGCACCGCTGAATGCTTCCATCATCCAGGTTAAGTTTCTGGAGGAGTTTATGAGCTCACAGAGCTGGGTGCACTCAATTTGTGCCATGGCATTCGTGCAATCTGTGTCATTCGCATGTATCGCACCTTTGCAATGACTTAACATGTAAATCACTCACGCTTGACGCTTCTTCCGCGTCTGGTGTGAACACAGCATAAGAAATGGGACAAGACTACAGCACCTGCGCACGTCATCATATGTTATCGCGATCTCTTGCTTCATATGAGATCAGACGATTGCGACTGCTGTAGTTATTCCAGTTGTGTCATTTTTTTGACAGAACTGAATCCTCAGGAAATCACTGAAGGTACATTATATCATAACGATATAATGTGGCAATAAGATCATAACTATACTGCGCATTTACACAGTGGTCATATTCATCTATGTAAACACACAAAAAACATTAACATTATACCAGACTGTAACCATGGATAGATGCTGACAACAGGATGCGGATCCACATGCAGGTTTATTTAAAGGGATGGTCTGGCAAGCAAAGATCAAAACAGGAGCAAACAGAGTTGTGAGGGGAATCCAGAATCGAAGTCAATGTAGTAGGCAGATGGTCACAAGGATGGCAGCAGACATGGAGAAACAACTAAACAAGGCTAGGGTCAACACACGGCAGGAACAAAACAAGGAAACGCTTAGAATTGGAACTGTGAACAGATAACAAGACTCTGCCATGGAATGAGTGTGTGTGCTGCTTATGTACTGTGTGCAATCAGTCTTGACAAGCCTCCGGTGGTGTGTGTGCAATCAGTGGAGATGAGTAATGTGTGTGAGAGTGGAGTGCATGTATGGAGATGTAGTCCATTATGTGGTGGATTTGTAGTCCATAGTGTTTGTGCATGTAAACCAGCGATCTAAGGGGAGAAGATCGCTGGTGATCGTGACACAGACACTGTAAAAAGGTCATTGCCAGCCACTAGACTTTCTGACAGAGTATTCGAGTGTCATCGAGTGACAGAATGTTGTGGGACTGCTATGCAGGAGTTATTATTAGGCATTATAGATAGCGAAATTTAGCTGTTTTTATTTTAGTAGGTTTTTTTTAAAGCATGACGGTAAAACCCGAAAGCGGTTATGAATATATCAATATGCTTGTTTGTTGTAAAAATTAGTAATAATAACAAAAAATACAAATTTGTGGACCTCCTTACTTCTGGGTACAGCTATACTGCCGTTGTGGCTGGTGTATTGTGGGAAATTTTCTTACCCCTTGGTTTCGAGCGTGGTCCTGAAAAATCTTAGTTCGAAGGGTTATCTACCCCTTCCCCATAGCCCTACACCTTCAAGCTAAAGAGAATGGGGGTAAGGGGAGTGGGTAAGGGGTAGAATTGGGATTGGGCCTTAGTATTATAGTCTGAGTATTTCAGAAACTGCTGATCTACTGGGATTTTCACGCACAACCCTCTCTAGGGTTTAGAGAGTCAGAAAAAGAGAAAATATCCAGTGAGCAGCAGTTCTTTGGCCAAAAGCCTTGCAGATGCCAGAGGTCAGAGGAGAATGGCCAGACTGGTTCCAGCTGATAGAAAGGTAACAGTAACTCAAATAACCACTCGTTACAACTAAGGTATACAGAAGAGCATCTTAGTATGCACAAGATGTTGAACATTGAGGCGGATGGGCGACAGCAGCAGAAGACCACACCAGGTGCCACTAAAAACAGGACTGAGGCTACAGTTCGCACAGGCTCACCAAAGAGGGCAATAGAAGATTGGAAAAACGTTGCATGGTCTGATGAGTCTTGCAATGGTGGGGTCAGAATTTGGTGTCAACAACATAAAAGCATGGATACATCCTGCCTTGTATCATTGATTCTTTGGACCCATTAGTACCAACTGAGCATCGTGTCAAAGCCACAGCCTACCTGAGTATTGTTGCTGACCATGTCCATCCCTTTATGTATACAGTGTACCCATCTTCTAATGGCTACTTCAAATAGGATAACGTGCCTTGTCATAAAGGGTGTATCATCTCAGACTGGTTTCTAGAACATGACAATGAGTTCACTGTACTCAAATGACCTCCACAGTCACCAGATCTCAATCCAATAGAGCACCTTTGGGATGTGGAGGAACGGGAGATTTGCATCATAGATGTGCAGCTGACAAATCTGCAGCAACTACGTGATGCTATCATGTCAATATGGACCAAAATCTCTGAGAAATATTTCCGTTACCTACCGTTACCATTACGCCACGAAGGATTAAGGCAGTTTTGAAGGCAAAAGGGGGTCCAACCCGGTACTAGTAAGGTGTAACTAATAAAGTGGCTGGTGAGTGTATTCAAGGTGAAAATATTGTCTAAAAAATTTTCAACTACTGAAATGGTTTTTTGACATATGAAAATGTTTCACTTTTGCATAGTCAACTGATTGCAGAAGCAGACAATTTATTCACAACTGCTTACATAACTTTGATTAAAAGTGTGGTCTGAATTATCATTTTTGCAGGATGTATCGATAAATTACAGTAAGAAATTCAGAACCTTCGCCTATACCGATTTACCTTATTCTTATTCTCGTTTTTTTTGTTTTTTTTTTATTGTTTTAGAACTTCCGATACAGTTTTCTATGAGAGAAATGACTAGGACTAATAAACGGCAGAAAATGAGCAAACTACAAACTACTACTACAAACAAATGTGTGCATGACTATACAGACAAAGCAGATTAATATATTAACATATTGCAACATCAAGCAGCTTAACGAGTTGTTTTTAACATCCAAAAATGAATGGAAGTAAATGAGACCGGAAGTCTCAAGCCAAAAAGATTCAAATGGCTGCGCCCGCTCGTAATGAAAAATAAGGTCAATAGACTTTCACTTTCATCTCTCTCTTTCACGGTAAGTTGCACGAATCTAAGCATAAAAAAGAGGATGTGTTCTCGCAGATTTTTTTGTTTGCTGAACCAAGCTTTTTGAGAGAGCAATGCATTCAGACTTCAAATCCAATTTTATTCAAATGTTCAAGATAAGGTGTCAGGGAAATTGAAACTTATACAAGGATGATATGGAGCAGACTCTGGCAGTAAATGAATAGTGAGTAATTTAGACATCTATAAAGAGAGCAATGATTAGACATGTGCATTAGAAACTCTTCACAGAGCTTTACTCATCTAAAATTGATGTACTGTAGTTTCAGATGCCCATTTTTTTGAGGTGAACCCTAAAAAGATTTAACTTTAAAAATTGGTGAACACTAGAACTGATGTGCTCTCTGTGCTGCAGAGTGTGATAAGCATTAAGCCTCAAGGGATGGCCGAATGCATTTCAGCCATGGGTCTAAAAAGAAGTTATGTTATACTCTATGAAGTTGTACATGAATGTTTCTTTGTGTGTATCCTATTATGTATTCACAAAGAAAACTAAAAAGGGATTGAATGGGCCTCTATTTAAGAAAAATAAAGAAGCATGTTTATTTGTAAGTGATAAGATGCTTGGAATTACATAAAAAGTAATAAAGTTTATTTTTAAGGAGTCTATCGACAACTAAACAAAGTGCCCTTGAAACTGAATGCACATCCACAGTCAATAATATATTAATTATCTATATTCGCAGAACATGTTCTTAAAGAATCTCCAATTGAGCCAAACTATGCCAGCGAAACATTTTATGCTTTAGAATATTTTCTTTAAAATACCTTAACCTCAGAAATAATAAAATCAAACTTGTAGTTTAACATCTGCATTAAGGCTGATATAAATCGTACAAATCCAAGGCCTTACCTTTCCATGTAAAGCACTTGTGTCAATCTTCAATTGAGTGGCAATAAGAACTGACATTGTGATCTACAGTACACGTCGGCAGTTCTGAGTTGGCGATGCAGCAAAGTGAAGTCCACTTGTGATACAGCGTGTATAACCAGTCTGTTGTTCACCCTGTCCTTTTTCTCACACTTGTATGTTCAGTCCTGGCCGCGCATGCACAACCCAGAGCGAAGTATGCAATTCCACAGCACCTGCAGTTCTAAGCTGTATTTTTCTCCTCTTAGTCAATTTCTCTGTCCTTTCCAGCTTCCCTCACCTCTCTGCCTGTCGCTATCTCTCTCTCTCCCTCTCCTCTCTCTTGTGTTGTCCCACTGAAGCGTGAGGGTAAGCCACTAAAATATTCTAGGCAGATTTCACAAAACACACATAAAAACAGCGGCCAGTGACAGCAGCTCTTGCCAAATGGTTTAGAGAGCAAAGGAAAAAGTATGGATATGTAAACTTTTTTAGCAACAATTGTGTTGGTAAGTTCAAATGATTTCCGTGAATGGCTTCAATGACCAGTTTGCATCAATTTTTATGAATGTGCCATTTTCAAAACAGTTCTATTGTATGCATATTCTAATATATATTTGTATATTTAAATGCATATTGTTGAGAAAATATTGCAAAACTTATTGTATTTGCTACCATTGATGATTTTGTATAGTCTTATTAAATTAAATGGTGCAGTAAGTGATGTTTAATCTGGATGTCATAAGGTAAAATATTCCTCCAGCAGGCACATTGCTGGCATCCTTGTTGTCTATGCAATTTAATTTACAGAGCATCTTTGCCTCGCACACGCCCCGTCCAGGTTTCTGACACCCAGTAAAGAATTTATTATACAAACCCCGGTGACTTTGCTTTGGTACAGTCTCCCGAAGATTTGTTCTGCACTCTCAGAAATAACGGTACACAAGCTGTCGCTGAGGTGGTACACTTTCAAAGGGACCAGATTGATACTTATTCTCTTAGGGCTTGAGTGTACACATATGTGGACAGCACATTTTAGCTCTTAAGTGGCTATTTAAAATACTTTGAATGTTTTATATTTTTTACAGACATACAGTGTCATCCTGCAACTGTTTTGCAGCATATGAAATGTCCCAAACCCTATTTTTAACTGTGCAAAATGGGGTAAAAAATGTTTTTACTCTCAAATAGTCAAAGCAAGTAAAAAAAAAATTCTATGTTATATATGCATTAAAAAAATCAAGAAAAAGTGTTTTATATAAATTGGGACCACAAGTCCACATATATGAACATAATTTTTCTCTAAAAGTACATCATTTCAAAAGATGATACTTAGATTTGTATTCTAATTAGGTTCTAATAAGCCCAAATAGCAAAGAGAAATAAAAAATGCATGTAAAAAACACCTTGGGCCTTAAGAGGTTAAGTGAGCGTACTAGTACCAGCTAATGACATAGTATACACTTACCGGCCACTTTATTAGGTACACCTATCCAACTGCTACAATTTGCAAAGGCTCACCAAAATTCGACAATAGAAGATTGGAAAAACGTTGCCTGGTCTGATGAGTCTCAAGTTCTGCTGCGACATTTGGATGGTCGGGTCAGAATTTGGCGTCAACAACATGAAAGCATGGATCCATCCTGCCTTGTATCAAAGGTTCAGGCTGCTCCTGGTGGTGTAATGGTGTGTGGAACACTTTGGGCCCATTAGTACCAACTGAGCATTGTTTCAATGCCACAGCCTACCTGAGTATGATCACAGTGTATTTATCTTCTGATGGCTACTTCCAGCAGGATTTTTAACATGACAATAAGTTCACTGTACTCAAACAGCCTCCACAGTCACCAGAGCTCATTCCAATAGAGCACCTTTGCGATGTGGTGGAAAGGGAGATTCGCATTATAGATGTGTAGCCGACAAATCTGCAGGAACTGCGTGATGCTATCATGTCAATATAGACCAAAATCTTTGAGGCAGCTTGTGTACCTTTTTCTGAGAGTCTGGACACAGGAGATAGAGAAGCAGCAGTGTATAGAGTATAATTCATTAAAAGACAAGAGAAATTTAATAAAAGCAGACAGTATAGGTGGCAGGCAGACTTTTAATTGACTGAGGGTGGGTGTGGGGGCAGGGGACAGTAGATGCTCAGCAATGAAATATATATTAATATACAGTATATATTAATACAGCCCATATCATAACTTCATGTGTAAATCTTATATATTGTGTGGTGCTCCACCTCTCTCTCTTTGTCCTGCTCTCAGGTTAATTAGCTCCCAGCTGCTAATCATTATGAGCCTGCCTGAAACTGAGGGTATTGCTGCGTCCCAATTCGCATACTTATACTACGACCTAAAAGTATGTACTTTTTTTGTGGAGGAAAAATATATACTTTTGAGTGAGTAACAGAAAAGTATGCAAGCTTTGGGACATACTACTTCCTCGTTACACAGATTGTTGTGTTGCTTAGTTAAGAGCCCTGTCAATCATCCACATTTCTGTCGTATTTAATTTCCTACCTTATTGGAGAAGCAGCAGCAGGATAATCTCCCATTCACGAGTCTTTCATGCAGAGAAATCTCCTCAGGTCTTTGGATAATTCTGCATTCAGACGGTAATGTCCAAACACGTCTTTATATAAGTTCAGTATTGTTGTTGCAGATGAAATATAACACAGACAACACCATTTAAATATTCTCCAGTGGGCTAGATATTAATTAACAGTCATACAAACATCTTTACCGAAGCCTCTCTGCTTGACGGTTGGTCTCGCGCGTCCATCATGTTTGTAGTTTGTTTACACTTTTCACCCGCGTTTTGTAGTTCTAATCGATTTCACGTCCAACACGCAATGTACTGTGGGCAATATCAGCGGTTAGAGTACGGACGCTTCTACACTTAACATTTTGACCGGAAATAGTAAACCATCCGGGAGTTTTTGGCATACTCTTTTCAACATACTACGATTTGGGACATACTAATTCTATTTTCACATACTATTTAGGACGGATAGTATGCGGATTGGGACGCAGCATATGTGTATAAATGCTGCATGCTGAAGCTGTTAAGCTGAGGAACGTTTCTCTGCAGCTTTTAAGTGTTAAGCGTGGTTTGTGATACTGTTCACTAATGTTTGTTGTACTGTATATGGATTAATTCATAATGCCAGTTGTGTACACTGTGTTTGAATTAGCACTGTGTAGCTGATTAATTTTATTGTGCCTACATTTACTTCCATCTGTGGTCTTTATTACTTTGTGTATTTAATTTGAGACTTGCTACAAAGGCTATCTAAGGGGGTGAGTGCCTTTATTTTCTTTTGTATATCTTTTTGCTTGTTTATGGTTGAGGGAAAGCTCAGGGATGTTTGTTAATTTTTCTTCTTTGATTTTTTTTGCTTTAGGTAAGCTAGTCTTTAAACTTGGTTAGCTGTTTTTTTTGTTCCCATATTTCTTATAAATTTATTTATTTATTTTTCTTCTTCTAAACCTGACTCTTTACTCTGGGGCTTTAGGATTAAAGTGTGTTTTGTTTGCTTTTATTTTTTATTTTAATTTTATTTACCAACAATTTTAGTCATCTTTATTACACCTATGAACAAAACCCCTAGACTTAAAATAAGGTTGTAACTCTATAATGCAAAACTTCAAGAGTCTACAGACAAACTGATGAATAAAATGTGTATATTTACATGCATAAAATCTACACACACAACAACAAAATGTGGCATTTAAAGGCTCAATGCTGCATGGTCACAATGTAGAAGACTGAAATGTACTGTTTTTGTGATTAACTTCCTTTTTGGAGGATTTTCATAAACTAGTTATGTACTATCTATTAACAAAATTAGGTCTCTAATCATACAACTTGAAATATAGAGGTTAGCTCATTGAGCAGTTGGTCACACACACACACACACACACACACACACACACACACACACACACACACACACACACACATCTATATGTTTGCTTTCTCTATTAAAATATTTGTATTTTACTTGCACTGAAAAAAAAATCTAAGATGATTCTTTGGATTTACTAAATTTTAAGTTGTGTTAAGTGGTTGCAAACTCTTTATTTGGGCTAAATTTAAACAAACAAATTAAATAAAACATTACTAAATTTAGTTTGTTTAAATTCAGCCCATATTAATTGTTTGCAACAGCTTTGCAGATTTTTTTTTTTTTTTTCCCCTCTCTCTCTCAGTTTAGGAATAAGTATTTGTTTTTAACATGAATAAGGGGGAACATATGTGAAATATAAAGAGAACACAACTGTTTGTCTCATCATAGTCAGACCAGTAATCTAGTAGTTTGCATGATAATACATATTATTGTTGGTCATTTTACATTTCTATCTTTCACAAAGTTGACTGATGTTCCATATTTAGCTATTTCAATCTTACCTTTTTTCCACTAGAATTAAATGAAACCTCATTATGGAATCATGTTTACTATATGTGAACAGTTATGCGAACAAAAAAAAAAAAGCTACACAAAGGTCCTGAACCTGTTCATGACGCCTCATAATGACTGAACATTGTGTGGATGCAAACTAAAAGATGAGCTGACACTGTTTACAAATTCTCAGTTTTTTTAATTTTTAGAAAGGAACAATCTTTTCCTTTTCTAAGACTCCGGTGCATTATCAGGTATTTATTTTTATTTTTAGTGTTTTAGCTTTTTAATATAGTTTTGCCTGTATGTGTTTTTGTTGACTTGCAAAGACTAATATGAGCCTTGTTGATGATTTCAATATTGCCAACTATTCCTAATTTATCTGTCAAAGTTACCTTTCTAGATTGTCTCCTCCACATTTTCCTCGTGCTGAAATGATTATCAAAATCCCTAAACTCACAGAATAACATTTACTCTATGTTACAAACAAAGATTGATACAACACACTTCCTGTCTCCATGGATTTGGGGCACTGGTAAAATGAAATAGAAGGGTATAAAGGCAGCAATTTCTATGTCATGGTATGGTTGTTATTTTTCATTTTGTTCCTTGGGCATTGCTAACAGGGTTGGACCCTCTTGGCTGTCTCATAAGAAGTGATATATGAAATGAGGTAGAGTTGCACAGCATTCTCCATTAGGGTTAGTTTAAAGATGCTGTATGGGGTTTTGGAAAAGTTATCAACATCTGCAGGTTTCCAGAGTAAACCATGTACACAACATTGTATGCATTTACTGCAAGATGCAATGATTTAACCTTTCCACTAAAGCAGAACCATAATGACTGATGATCACTTTGGATTAAAAACTGCTGAATGTTGGATGAGGAATCGATAGTTTGGTGTGCATTTAAGACTGAACTAGATTTCATTCTTATTTAGTCATTGATTTTAAATTCCAAGGCAGCCAAGTACAAACAAATTATGGGAGTTATTATACAGAATGTCACACAGCTTATTCTAAGAGTTGTTGAGTACCCTTAAGATGCCAAAATACAGAGTACAGTGATTTTATCATTCTCTAATTACATAACTTTTTTTTGTGCAGTGCACAAGGTTAGAAACAACTTAGTATGCACTGTACATATATTTTAAATGCATTATATTTATTAACCACTGTCACTTATGGATTGTTGTTGGACCTGCCTTAGTGGATCATGAACAGAAACATTCATGTTACTAACTAGAACTTAATTGGAATTCTATCACTCCTCCGCCTGCCTGAAAGATATAATGTTCCACAATGATGAAATCTTAGCTAGCTTTTATTATTTGCTCATTGATTCTTGTAAAGCACATTAAATACAATTACAAGGGTTGATTTTGACCAAAATTTACTCAAAGTATAATACTATCTGAATTTGTGCTTATTAGTCCACTTAATTGGTTATTCTGAATAATGGATTTACAAATAACTGTTCATTAAACATTTTAATGCATTTTTTTTTTTTGCAGGTGATGCAGTGGGTAGTGCTGTCCCCTCACAGCAAGAAGGTCGCTGGTTCGAGCCTCAGCTGGGGCAGTTGGCATTTATGTGTGAAGTTTGCATGTTCTCTCTGTATTTGAGTGGGTTTCCTCTCGGTGCTCTGGTTTAACTCACAATTTCAAAGACATGCGCTATAGATGAACCAGGTAAGCTAAACTGGCCGTAGTGTATGTGTGTGAATGGTAGTGTATGGATGTTTCCTAGTGATGGGTTGCAACTAGAAGGGCATCTGCTGTGTAAATCATATGCTGGATAAGTTGGTGGTTCATTCGCTGTGGCAACCCCAAATTAACAAAGGGACTAAGCCAAAAAGAAAATGAATGAATGTATATACAGGTATGCCAAAAAAATTGAATCTAGAGGGAAAGTCCATTTATTTCAATCATTTGTTTCAAAAAGTGAAACTTGGTGTTATATTAGTTTACTACACATAAAGTGCAATATTTCAAGCCATTTGTTTCAATTTTGATGATTATGAATTAAAATGGAAAAAATCCCAAATCCAGTAATTCACAAAATTAGAATATTTCATGTGACCAATTAAAAAAGCATCTTAAACACATGTTGGCCTTCTAAAAAGTGTATTAATGTACTGTATGTCCTCAGTACTTTGTTGAGTCACACTTTATTTTGATGGTCCATTTGTTGAAATAAGTTACATTGCATTTACATGCCAAATAATTCTAATTAGATTATAAGTAAACTGTTAGGCTTGGATTAGGGTTAGTGTAAATTGATATTTACTTGCAAAGTTTCTTATAGTCAGTTAAATGTCTGTTGAGTTGTTATGGTAGCCCAAGTTGCTTTGATATTGGCCTTCAGCTCGTCTGCATTTCAGGGTCTCCTTCATTTCATCTTCCTCTTGAAAATAGCCCATATATTTTCAATGGGGTTTAACAGGGGGTGTTTTCAGTAAGTTTTCTGAAGTGCTCTATGGAGTGCTCCAAAATGTCCTGGTATAGAGCTGCATTGACTGTGGGCTATATAAAAGACAATTGACCCACAACAACTTATGACATGGCTCTCCAAACCATCACTGACTTTGGAAACTTCACACTGGACATTAAGCAGCTTGACTTTTTTTTGTCTCTCTGCTCTTTCTCCACACTCTGGGATCTTGATTTCCGAATGAATTACATTATTTGCTTTCATCAGAAAAAAGAATTGGGACCACTGAGCAACAGACTCTTCTAACATAATTTTTGGTTCGGAAGTGACTTGATACATGGAATTCCACAGCTGTAGCCCATGTCATGCAGACATCTGTATGTGGTGGTTCTTGATGCTCTGACACCAGCCTCAGTTGCCCTTGCTTGACAATCCTTTCGAGGCTGTGGTCATACTTGTAAACCTTTTCCAGTCATATTTTCCCTTCCTCTTAACACTCTATTAACTGCTTTCTGTGAGAATCCAGCTTCTTTTGCAATTGCCTTTTGAGACTTTTCTTCCTTCTAGACGGTTCCAATTAGGGTCTTCTGCACAACCGTCAAGTCAGAAGTCTAACCCATGATTTTGAAGCCTACTATGCCAGACAGACAATTTCAAGGCTTTGCATGAATTTGTAGACTAGATTAAGACACTAGGAGCTTACAACGTTGAACTTTGTCATGATATTCTAATTTTGTGAAATACTGGAGTTTTTGAGTTTTTTTTTCCATCTTTAATCCATAATCATTAAAACTGAAACAAATGAAGACTTTTTTGTCTAGTTAACACACAAGTTTCATTTTTTGAAATACATTATTGAAATTAATGGACTTTTCCTCAATATTCTAATTTTTTGGCACATACCTGTATTTTGCAGATTCAAAAGAATGTCTTAACTCGTCCATACAGGAATATTCAACCCAGGCTCATTCTGAAAACGTAGTCCCGTGGACATTTCTGGAGACCGCGACATATGTCCCGGGAGGTACGTATTTTTGCATTTTTTGTTTGCGAGAGGCCGCTGTGTGTGCGCGCTTTTTTCCTATATCAAATGTCTCTCGCGAGTGCCGTTCGCGCCCGTGCTGTTCTCGCGTAAACCCACCAGAGGCCGCTGTCGACCTACCGTCTGTCTGACTGAATGATTGACTGGGCGACCGGCCAATCGACTGACAAACCCTCCTCCTTCCCTAAACCCAACCAATTTTACAGATTGACCCGCTCACCCACACACTTCCCTAAACCCAACCAACTGTTTACAAAAGCCGTCCAGAAAAAGAAAAGCCCTCGTCTGATTTTTACCACATTCTCACCCTGTTGTTCACTTTTTCATTTTATTTTTTTGGATTCTGTTTTTGTCTTACCTGATTTCTGGAACCACTCTTCCCCGGACTCGAACACGGTCGTCGTGGTCAACTCCTCTCTGCGTCTCAAGTCCGCCGATGTACACGACGAGCTAACGGGACAAACTGGTTGCGGTGGGAAAGGCCTCCACACGGAGGTAAATGATCACCCGGTAAGCGTCAAAAAGAATGGAATCATACCGCCCCGTAGCGTTCGTTTAAAAAATGAAATGCAGCCATACGTACCTCCTGCTACATAATTCGCGGTCTCCAGAAATGTCCACGGGACTACGTTTTCAGAATGAGCCCGTGTTGGGAATATTTGATCAACAATTTTTTTAATTTATCGAATTTAACTGCAGTTTGGAACTTTCTCTTTCAATTGGGAACATTTCATGCATGCCCTCCGTGACAAACAAGATATTGGATGCAACTATGAACTGTTGGAAAAGTGTTGTTTTAATGGAAGTTCATACCGCATGCTGAATGGAAGAAAAAAAAAACCTCTGCATTTTATGATGCAGGTGTCTGTGGTCTGCACTGACTCAGTAGGTGCAGAGAGTGTCAAACAGCCGCGTGCTTGTGCGTGTGTGTGTGTGGACTATCCTGTCGCAAAATGCGGCAAAGTCCTACATGATGGTAATAGTTCAATTAAGGTGTTTACTTGTCTGCACTGCATTTTAATAATGCGACTGAAATCGGCATACTCCACATGTCTTAATTCAATTTCTCTTTAGTTCGAATATGACCTTAATCAGATTAAATTAATCAAAAATCCCTGTTTACATGGTAGACTCTTAATCAGAGTACTGTCATAATCGCATTAAAATCGGATTATTGGTGTCCATGTAAACGTACACACTGAGGCTGTACCTTTTTAAAAGATACATGTTTGTACGCAAATAGTCCACAGTGGTACCTAAAAGGTGCATATTAGTACACAAATGTACCTTAAAAGTACCTTTAAGGTGCCGTTATGAACCTTTCAGGTACAAATATGTACCTTTTGAAAAGGTACTGCCTCAGTGACAGCTCCTGTACCTTTACTCCTGTACTAAAACTTGTAAGATATATGAATATAAGTTAATTTCTTATTCTTAGCATTACATTTAAAGGAATTATTCTCATTATCTTATGCTACAGTAAATGTTTGACTTTACAAATGTGGGACCCTGATTGTGAATGACTGAAGATGCTCCGTACAAATTCACAGAGGAAACAATGCACTGTCTACCTAGATATTTCCCCACAGGCCTACGAAGGCTACCTGAGTCTGTCTTGATTAAGTTCTGCTTGACCACCTCCCTGTAAAGCAGACATCTTGAAAATATTGCCTTTTCTCTCTAGGGTGTAGGTAGTGCAACTCTTGCTTCCTCCATATCAGTCTAGTAAAGGGTTTCAAAATGTAATCTGAGTATTAAAGTTTCTATCTGAAATAGTTTATATATTATAGCTTCTCACTGGTAAATATACAAACAACCTTATAAAATATATTTTATACTTTATAAATTTATTCATTAACTGATGCAATAATAATTTACAAACCTTTGAGTTAATTATTTTTATTTGCAAAAAGCAACTACATTTTAATTGGCATTTACTGGCATTAAAAGCAATGTTTTAAATGTTTAAGTAATACATCTGAGCATATTGATATTGAGAACCATTGCACATCAGTTCACTACAAAAACTTTTAAATAATGCAAAGTCATTAAATGCATTTGTAAAAAATTGTGTTCATGTGTGACTGGAATTAACAAACAGATTTCCACTGCATTAGTAACTATACCCTTACATTTTAAATAAAAAAAGATGCAGCATAACATCAGATACTCACTGTTCATCTTGGACTTGCACACAGACGCTACTATTCTCCGCAATGGTGACACAAAAATGTTTTACAGTATTTATTTTGCTTTTGTTTTTCTTGATTTTACAAAAAAAATACTGGCAGCTGTGGTTGCCAGTAATCTACTGTTTTTTTAAATTTTACATTCGTAAATTCAATCTACAGAATATTTCTGTTAAAAATACATTTCACAGTCTGTATTTTTCATCAAACACATTTAAATCCTTAAATCGCAGAGCAAAATGTTCAGTAGGGTGCTCACTGCAGAGGGTTGAACACTCAGGCAGTGATGAAGTTGAAATGAGATAATTAAGTGTCTAATTAAAGGAGGATTTAGAATTAAGCTGAGATCACACTGGACTTTTCTCCCCATAGACTTCCATTCATACGCACGCGAATGCGTCAGAACGGAAACGCAGGCTCATGCGTCAAGTTCGGCATTCCGCTGCGGTGCAAAGTTCAAGCTTGGTGAACTCTGACCTGCAAAATCGCATCACTTGAGTGTGTGAGACCAATCCAGGATCAAAACATGACCTCTCTGAACAGAAATTTAAAACATGGAGCAATCGCTCTCTTTTTTTAATGTCTAATCATTTTGTTTAATCCCGCCCCTTTTCGCAGCACCGTACGACAGAATTTCGTAAGCTCAAACTCTAGTGTGACCGCAGCTTTATTGATAAACAACTGTTAACAAGCAGAATCACTGAAGGAAAGAAAAACACAAATTACAGCCAAAACCAAAGATGAAATCAATTGAGTTGAGAATTAAACTCTAAATATTTTTTTTTTTAAATAAAAATAATTACATAATAAAAATTTAATTTCTCAAGATCTCAACAGAACATCATTAAACAACTCCACAAACATCAGGAGCTTCACTTATTACAGAACTTTGACTTTATTTCTGTCAGGTGAACAAAAGCTCCTAATGAAATTTATGTTGTTCATTTGAAGTTACCATGATAGAGAACATAGTTTAGTTGGGCTCTTCAACTTCTTGTTTAAAATCTAGTTTTTATTTTGGTTGCTATAATTATTGGTGTTAAGCACACTATTTGTATAGCACGAAAAGCCAAAAGAAAATTGTAAAATAAGTTTGAGTTTAACTATGACATCAAAGCCACCCTTGCCTTCTTGTGTACTTGTTGAATATCAAACAAAAAAATTAGCCGCTAGACAACAGCTTAACTTTTCTGGTGGGATTAAAAAAAACATAATATTTTTAATCTCTGGCTCCAAAGAAACCTTTCTCTTTATGGGTATACCCTTTACTTTCTCTTTCTGTTAGTATACCTACCGCTAAAGAAGTTAACAAAATATTCCTAAACTTTATTTGGAAGAATAAATCCCATAAACTTAAGAAAACAGTTCTATCAAATAGTCAAAAAGAGGGTGGACTTGAAGTGTTAGACTTTGAGGACATAGTAAGCACGTTTAGAATAAATTGGATTAAAAGATGCTTGAAAGACCCTAACTCTATATGTTTTTTTTTTTTTATTCCTAATTATATTTCCACAAAAATTGGAGGTCTTCCTTTTTATTTTAAAATGTAATTATCTACCTAATAAATTGCCAATTGCACTGTCAGTTTCATCAGCAGGTTCTTCTTTCCTGGAAATTGTGATATTCCCACAATTTCTCACCACATAAATGCATTTTATGGAACAACTCTGATATTAGAATTAGAAATAAATAAATTTTTCTATCCACGTGGTTTAGCAGAAATATAATTGGGATTCTTTCAATTTTTGATAAGTCTGGCAACTTCTTGTCTTATGAACAATTTATGTCTAATAATAATTTTGCAATACCTTTTAAAGAATTTTATGCTGTGCAAAAAGCAATTCCTTTGGGCCTAATTCAACTTATAAAATCTCATTTAATTTTTAATGAAAATGTTATTAAAGAACCAGAGCTGATCTTAAATGGAATTAGTCTATTTGACAAAATGTAATAATAAATATATTCGACAAATTTTCCAAAGTAAAAAGTATAATGTTCCTAAGGGCAAATTTTACTGGGCATCCTTCATCGACCTAATAGACTGGAAAAAAGCCTGGCTATTTACCTCATAAGTACTGCATTCCCAATAAAACAAAAGAGGTTCATTTTAAAATTCTTCATAAAATATATCCAGTGAATAGCACTTTGGCAAACTATATGGAGGTTGATAGTTCATGCTCATTTTGTAAAACTGAAGACGGAACCCTGATTCACATATTTTTTCAGTGTGAAAACACAAAAAGCCTTTGGAATAGCTTATATCTCCATATAGGTAATTACATTGCTTCTTCCAGACCCTTTCAACTACAAGATATTATTTGTTACTATAAAGGTAAAACTGATATTTCAGAGAACTACATTATTAACTTTTTTATTTTGTATGGAAAATACTTTATTCACAAACAAAAATTCTTGAATTCGCAGCCTCCTTTTTCACATTTTTTTTAATTGAAATTGATGTTTTTATAAAATCTCTTAAACTGGTTAAAAACAAGAAAAGTCATAGATTCTTGGATTATTATGATAATTATTTTGGAAATATCATGGATACATAAGTCCCGCTTTCCTCTTGCTGTATTTGTGTTATTTAATTATTTCTGTTTAACTTATTTTTATTTTTTTATATATATTTTTTTTTTCTCTCCTTTGTTTTTTTATTTAATTATTATTATTTTTTTAGTGTTATGTGTTTATAATATTATTTAACCTGATCTGTTATTATCATTGTTACCATCATTGTCTTTTTTGTTTAAAATTGGATTTTGTACGTTTGTTATTGAAGTCAATAAAAAAAAAAAAATCTTATTGAATATCATGTTAGCTGTGTGTTTTTTTTTTAGCAACCATGGTTGAGGTTCAAATGCTGATTCTTGATGTCTGTGTGTCTTAAATGAGTTGCTGGAACTCTCAAGGTTTTGTGCATGAAACTCTAGTTATTAATTCCTTCGTAATTGTTTGTCGACCTTTCTGGATTCTGTACTATTGTCCCAAATCACATAAAATAAATATAATAATTTGCTAATTTTTTTATGACTTAAAAAATTAGTTTTGTTACAAGCACATAAAGGTTCTCAAAGCTTTTCTTACCATAACTGATGAGTTTTAGAAACAGTTATCACAGCCAGAGAAACATTAAGATAATAGAGCTACGGTTCAAGAGCCCAACTAAATCAGCCTCTGATCTCCATGATGGTGAGGGCAAATGAAAAATTTTAAATAAAAAAAAAATATAAACCTGTTTATTATTAAATATTCTTTGCAGAATATTGAAATGAAGTCAAACTTTAATCAGTGAAGCAATGCTGTTTGTGGAGTTGTTTAATCCTTGGTTTTATTTCAGTTGGTTTGGTGTAAGGCTGTATAGTTTTATTTCTTGTTCTGTCCTTCAGTGATTGTGCTTGTTCGCTGCAGGTGTTCATCAATTCAGTCATTTGTAGTCATTCGCTCTGTCTAGTAGACTAAACTAATCAACTGATTAAGGGACTACTAAATGAGGGTGTATGGTGAGATTTCAGACACTGTGCCTACTTTCTCAAAAACAAAGGTTGGATCTGTTACAGTTACTTTACGTATTTTGTACAGAAATAAGCTGTTAATCAATTAACAGGTTTTCACTGTAAATTTTACAGACTTTTACTGTTAAAATCACGGACATTTTTACAGTGTAGTATGAAAAAGGATAGCTGAAAATGAATATGAAAATAGCAAGTGAAAACTGCATGTGTAGCCACTCTTCCAATCAGAAGTATATAAGGCACACATGTGAGATGGCACATCAGGCTTATTACTGCTGAGCCAATCATGATTCTCATTCAGCTGGTGGTTCAGAGCTGTGGCAATGAGACATAATGGGCTCTATTTTAACAATCTAGGCACAAAGTCTAAAGCGCATGGCGCAAAAGCATTAAGGGCCGAATGTCCGAATCCACTTTTACAACAGAATATCACACCATCAAACTCTAGTGTGACTGCAGCATTAATGAGTTGTGTGTTTTGAGCATAATGTGCATTAAACCAATCACACAAAAGTCTCATCTCCCATTCCCTTTAAGTTTCAGTTGTGTTGCACCATGGCGCTGATACAGTACTTCGCGTGAAGAAACACACTCAGTAGCCACATCTGTTTTTACTTAGCAGACTTTGTAAGTGGAAAAACTGAATGCTTCACTAGCGAGAAAACAGTAAACAGACTCTCTGCAGCACAAAGATAAAGAATGATCCTCCTCCAATCAGCCTTACTCCTTTACTTTTGTGGAGTGAGAAAACAGTGTTGTACACACTCCACTAAAGACATCCATTAGCCAACATATTTAATTTTGTTTGTTAAGGGCAAAGATTTCTAAATTTAGTTCTAATTTCCAGCAAACAAATAAATGAACAATAATAACGAAGTGTGGTCAAAAAACTGAGTTCGATCCAAATACATGTCCTATTCGTATGCCCCATATGGTGATATACATGTCTCCAAAACCCGACAGGTGGACAAATCTAAACTTGTTTTTATTCATTCATTTTCTTTTTGGCTTAGTCCCTTTATTAATCTGGGGTCGCCACAGCGGAATGAACCACCAACTTATCCAGCACATGTTTTACGCAGCGGATGCCCTTCCTGCTGTAACCCATCACTGGGAAACACTCATACACTCTCATTCAAACACATACACTATGGACAATTTAGCTTATTCAATTCACCTATACCGCATGCCTTTGGACTTGAATGTGGGGAGAACATGCAAACTCCACACAGAAATGCCAACTGACCCAGCTGAGGCTCGAACCAGCAACCTTCTTGTTGTGAGGTGACAGCACTACCTACTGCGTCACTGTCGCCTGTTTTTATTCAAACAAATATAAATACACATATAATAAATACTGCTAATAATAATAACAACATTATACAAATGCAAATTGTCATGAACAAACTGAAAAAGCTCTCCGAAGGCATGGAGGTAGTGGTTTTTATATTAATGTAGAAAATAATAATTGTTTTAATATTTTAATCCTTTAATTTTTTCATATATAAAGATATTTGTCTACATTTTTTGCCTTTTTCTATGGCTGTACAAATACATCATTTTAACTTTACATTTTAACCAGACCTGGAGTTTCTATGCTTTTGATTATGATTGGAATCTACATTATATAGTACTGCCAACTTAAAAGTGATTTATTTTATAGGCAAAGTTAGACTCCGCACGACCAAGCTCTGAATGTAACATTGAAACACCAGATTACAAAGAGCATTTATAAAGAACAAACAGTTATTATTTGAAAAAGAGACATTTTTTGGTTAGTTTATAACCTTTTAACAACAACAAAAAAACTTTAAAGAACAAATGTGTATATACTGTAAAACCAATATTTGGAAACTACACTACAACTGCTTTTAATTCAGTGTTTTTTTAAATGCTTTTAAATGCTTCATTTGCAAGACTTTTACTTTCATTTAAAGCCCACATTTGCAGAACACAAGCCATGAGTGATATACAAATCTGCTATAGTCAGCGTCCATAAATTATGTTGGACATTCTGTATCGGCATTCTGTAGCATTGTATTTTTAAGACGGTCGCAAAATGAATGTGAAGCACAGCACATGCAATGACTGCTCAAGGCTTCACTTTGTGGTGCTATAGGAATCTGAATAGTTCACACTGAATGAGAAGCTTAGTGTTATAACACAGTTTTAAAGATCCATTTGTCCATCTTTGTCTAAATTATGCAAATTTGGCTGCATACATATGCACCTGTCAGCACTTCATTCATTCATTCATTTTTCTTCGGCTTTGTCCCTTTATTCATCAGGGGTCGCCACAGCGAAATGAACTGCCAACATATCCAGTATATGTTTTACACAGCGGATGCCCTTCCAGCTGCAACCCAGTACTAGCAAGCCTGTAAGCAATTAACTTAAATAATTTATTAATTTCTAGTTCTAGAAGTGATCTAATTTGAATACAGCCATAAAAAGTTCAGGATCAATTCAGAATTGCTACACATTTTCTATCCCAGCCATATTAGACTCTCTTAGTTAACTGTCTAATGGCTGCTGGAATTAAACATTTTTGTATTGTTTAGTTCTGCAGCTTGATACTACTGTAGAAACCTATAATCAGAAGGAAGGAGCTGATACACTGTGTGTATTGGGTGGGTGGAGTCACTTGAATTGTGTTTGCAATTCTCTTTAGCTGCCTGGTGTCATATCCTCCAAATTAATTAGTGAGACCCCAGACAGTTTGCTGGACCACTTAACTATATTTTAGAGTGTTTTATTCTTAACAGGTTTCCAAACCATGACACAAGAGAAAGAGATAATACTAATTCAATCAAAGCATAGTAAAATAAGATCATAATGGATTTATTTACAAATTAACAAATTATTTGATGAATCATTTATCAAAATGATTTAAATTCCTTAAGCACAGGTGCCCCTTCTTATGAACTACTTTACAGTTCTCATCAAAAGACGAATCAATGGAATCAATAATTTTGCCCAAGTCATTTATACGATTGTAGACTTTCAACAGTCTGATCTTTAATGGAAGTGATCACCTGTGCATGCGCAGCCTTCTTAAAATAAATTATTATTTATTATATATTTGATGTATTTAACTGATGACAGGAGTACTCACATCATCTGACAAAATCACTGAGTACTTGGATTATGACCCGTTCATTGTAATGAGACAGGCTGACAATGTGACCTTAATGATGGTCCTATTATCACATCTGCTCTTGCACATGTTCTTGTGTATAACAGAGGTTAGAGAACACATACTTGTTGGAAGCCAGTTAAGGAGCAATCCTTGCTAGATAAATATCCATTAATTGTAAATTATTGTGTCTGGTACGTAAAAAAATGAAGGATACCATCCACCAAATTATTGCAAAATGTAAAAATGTTCCAGCAGTCTAATGATTAAAATGGGACTATTGATTTAAAAGCCTGGCATGTGAAGCTTTTTTTTTACCTTCATGCATGAAATAATGTCATAGTTTCTCTACATTAAGTCCATTAAGTTCTTTTTTTGTCTATTCTTTCTTTCTTTCTTTCTTTCTTTCTTTTTAAAATGTTTTATATGTGGGAATTAGATTAACACAGTTGTGATTGGCTGAATCGAGCAGACGTAGAGGCAGTGACTTGTGCATGTATCCTTTACAGATCCCTAACAAATGTCCAGGTTCTTGTTCCACCTGGTTGGACATGGACACGTGGCTTACATTTGACAGTTAGTAAGTGTCTTTGTAAGTCACCTTTTGTTAAAAGACCCAGCACAAAGTTTGTTGCACCACTTAAGAGCCTTTGCAGTCTCTAAAATAAAAGCAGTGCCCCAGGCAAATCAAGTGAATATGCACTTTGAGTCTACTTTTTCCAAAGACGATACTTGCAGGTTCACTACCTGGTCTCAAAACAGAATGGTAGGACCCTTGGGTATGTAGAGAGACTGGAATCTCAGGACAATGTGAGCATAAAGTTCCCTGAATTCCAGGCAGAATTCCCTGACCGAAAATGCCCATAGGTTCCCAACTCTTCTGATAGAAGCCAACGTAACCAGTAGCTGTCTTTAATGACAGAACTTTTCGAGTAGTTTAACGGATTTATCTGCAGACCTGCAGAGTTACCGAGAGATTCCAAAAATGGTATGAGAGGCGGCCAAGAAGGATTTAGCCTCCTGGTGTCTCTCGGGACCTGGATGACCAAGGGTTCTTCACTTCCTGCTTTGCTACTGTTCGGACGCTTCTGCCTACTGCTCCGCTCCTCGCACTCTTGCCTTTATGTTTTATACTCTAATTTTAACTTGAGCTTATCAGCACAGTGCTCAAACAACACAGCTTGAAGATCAACATCGAATCTACAAACTTTCTGGAATACAACTTTACCAACAAGAGAGGAATTATCGTCAAATCAATCCTCCCGCTACCAGCCGCTTACATTCCTGAGACGGGAAAACACAGCTGTGAAAATGGCTCTGGAGCGTATTGATTTAGAATCTCTCTGCTGCACAAACTGCCACAAACTTCTACAAAAGATTGCAGTCCTTGAAACAAAGTTACTTGCGATCCGACCAGAACTGCCAGATCACGCAGCACCGCTTTATTGTGGACCCTTACAGTATACAGCTGGTGAGTCCCACAAATCTACTCCAGCTACTGTTTTGAGTAAAACTGTTGAAAATGAGCGTGATAACAAATGGCAAAAACAAGGTGCGAGACCAAAGGGTCCTCGCGAGGTCAGATCACAAAGATCATACGCTACTGCATTAGCGTCCTCTACCCCAAATACAGCTCGGACTCAAATACAGCTTCAGAACAGATTTGAAGTTATAAGTAATATGGGTGAAGAATCCCCAAATGCAGTCAGACAGAGATCGCATGACTCAGCAGCTATTTCTACATGGAACAGAGTCTCAAGGCCGACTAGACAGCGGCATTCTGCTCCGATCGCAGCCGAGATAAGAACATTGATTGTTGGAGATTCAATAATAAAACATTTTAGAAGCAGAGCAACAATGACATACTGCTTCCCCCATGCAACAGTTTCTGATATAAACAAAGAGCTTGCGAGCATATTAAGGAAACATGAGAATGCAAAACAGATTATCATTCATGTGGGGAAGAATGATGTTCGGAAGGAGCAGTCAGAACTGCTCAAGAGAGATTTTGTGAGCTCTTGGAAACAGTTGAAAAATTGAAGATTCAGTCATTCATCAGTGGACCACTCCCTGCAAGAGGGACAAATATGTTTTCACGGCTTCTTGGCCTATATGTATGGCTGCAGAAAACATGTAACTGGAAAGGACTGAATTTCATTGACAACTTCAATCTCTTCTGGAATCAAAGACAACTGTTTACATCAGACGGCCTTCATCCAAACAAACTTGGTGGAAAAGTGCTAAAGGACAACATCTATTTCTCTCTCCATCATCCATCCGGATGACCACAGGACTTTCCTGAGTGGACTTGTGGCTGACACATCCCACAAGGACAGCAATAACACCACGCAGACACAACATCCACTGATAACGGACTAACTGCTGTCTGAGTCCTGCACACAGAGAGACTGTGACGTACCAGAACAGCACCAAATCTCAGCGCTCATGGATGATCTCCAGGAAAACAGCCAGGTCAACATATCTCAACAGCCAGAAACCCCAGACCCACAGCCTCTGTCACCAGACACATTCTCACTGTCACCTTGCTCGCCTCTCTTGAATTTTTCAAAAAAGATGGAGGAACTGGTGTTTGCTGGAACTAAACTCTCACACTCCATTGCCGCAAGCCCCCAGTTGGCAACCAAAAGTCAGCCAGCCTCACACCCATCTCTGAGCCCACCTCGCCCTACACCTAGGAGAGGCCTCAGGTCTTTGCGACAGCGGCAGGTCCCAAAAAACACCTCATCTTCAACTGGTGAACTTAAAAGCTGCCATTGATGTGTCCCGGGTGCCTGCTTAGATAACAGTGTCTTTATCAGATGTTTACAGAACAAGCAGGAACCCAGTATGCCTGTAGCTTTCTCTACTCAGATATGTGTTATTTTATGTGAAAGAAAACCGAAGACTTCTTCAGGCCGTATAGCAAATCATTCAAATTTGGTGTCTATTAAATGTAATTCTGAGACTACTGTAGGGAAAACAGCTAAAACTGTTAAGTTAGCACTTTTAAACATCCGATCACTTAACAATAAGTCACATTTAGTCAATGATTTTATCAACACAAATTGCCTTGATTTTATGCTTTTAAATGAAACTTGGCTAGATGACAGTTGTAGCGCAGCAGTTCTGAATGAAACAGCTCCTTTAAACTTTGATTATTTGAGTGTTTGCAGAGTTAATAGAAGAGGTGGAGGCATCGCTGCCCTGTTTAAAGATGTCTATGAGTGTAAACAAGTGTCATTTGGTGACTGTCCTTTAAATATCTGAGTATAGCACTAAAAGATGCTCCATGCATTTTACTGATCATTATCTACAGACCTCCAAAATATTCTTCAACTTTTATTGATGATTTTACAGAGTTGTTATCAATAGTAACCTCTGAGTTTGACTATTTTACTATTGCTGGGGATTTTAATATTCACATTGATAATCCAGAAGTCAATGCTGTAAAAGAACTCATGACTGTTTTCAACACTTTTGTTCTGACTCAGCATGTTCAAGGACCCACACACAATCGTGGACACACTCTTGATCTACTTATAACTAAGGGTCTACACATTTCATCGACTGTTGTTAAGGATGTTGCACTATCTGATCATTTCTGTATTTTCTTTGATATATTGATCACTCCAGCCATTAAAGACAGATCTGTCTCTGTCAGAAAGAGATACATTAATGAGAACACTAGTGAGCAGTTTATGAAGGCCATATCACTCGCACCAAGTATATCTGCAGACTCTGTTGACTCTCTCCTTGATTTGTTTAACTCTAAAGTTAGGAATGTCATAGATGACATTGCTCCTGTTAAAGTCAGGAAGAAAACAGCGATGAAAGACGGGCCTTGGAGAAAATCAGCAGCAGTTCAAATGATGAAAAGACAGTGCAGAAAAGCTGAGCGTATGTGGAGGAAGACGAAACTAGTAGTCCACTATAATATCTATAAAGACAGTCTTCATGCATTTAATGTGAAACTAAAAACCGCTAGGCCGACTTTCTTTTCAACCCTTATAAACAACAACTTAAATAATGCGCGTACACTCTTTGCAGCGGTAGAGAGACTCACAAACCCCCCCCAGTAGGATTCCCAGTGAACTAATCTCAGAAAGTAAATGTAATGAGTTCGCTCATTTCTTTACTGACAAGATCAATAATATTAGAAAGGCAATCAGCTTATCCAATCAGCCAAATTGTGCCAACGTCAGACAAGCTCAACCACAACTTAAGAAATCAGACATTATGTCTGACTTGGCAATTAATGGTAAAATCTTAGAAGAGATCGTACAAATTATGAAAACATCAACCTGCAGTCTTGATACGCTCCCCACATCGTTCTTCAAAACGGTATTTAACTGTTTACAAATGGATCTCCTAAAAGTGGTAAATGCTTCACTCCTCTCAGGGACTTTCCCAAACTCACTTAAAACTGCAATTGTTAAACCCCTCTTGATAAAGATCAACCTGGATAACACACTATTGAGAAGTTACAGACCAATCTCCAATCTCCCTTTCATTGGCAAAATCATTGAAAAAGTTGTTTTCAACCAGGTTAACACGTTCTTAAACTCCCAAGGGGTGTTTAGACAATTTTCAATCTGGTTTCAGAGCACATCACAGTACAGAGAGCGCTCTTATAAAGATAATCAACGATATCCGCCTAAATACAGATTCAGTTAAACTAACAGTGCTGGTATTGCTCGATCTTAGTGCTGCATTTGACACTGTCGATCACAGCATACTTCTGGATAGGCTGGAAAATTGGGTTGGGCTGTCTGGGACGGTCCTCAAATGGTTCAGATCTTATCTTGAAGGGAGAGGTTACTATGTCAGTATAGGTGACCATAGGTCAAGGTGGACACCCATGACATGTGGAGTCCCACAAGGCTCGATTCTAGCACCTCTCCTGTTCAACCTCTATATGATCCCTCTGAGCCAAATAATGAGAAAGAACCAAATTTCCTACCACAGCTATGCTGATGACACTCAGATCTACTTAGCATTATTGCCTAATGACTACAGCCCTATTGACACCCTCTGCCAATGCATTGATGAAATGAACAGTTGGATGTGCCAAAACTTTCTTCAGTTAAACAAAGAGAAAACTGAAGTCATTGCATTTAGGAACAGAGATGAGGTTCTCAAGGTGAATGCGTACCTTGGCTCTAAAGGTCAAACAACAAAAAATAAGGTCAAGAATCTTGGTGTGACTCTGGAGTCATATCTGAGTTTCAATAGTCATGTCAAAGCAGTTAGTAAATCAGCATACTATCATCTCAAAAACATTGCAAGAATCAGATGCTTTGTTTCCAGTAAAGACTTAGAGAAACTTGTTCATGCTTTTATCAGCAGCAGGGTGGATTACTGTAACAGCCTCCTCACGGGCCTTCCCAAAAAGACAGTCAGACAGTTGCAACTCATCCAGAACGCTGCGGCCAGGATTCTGACCAGAACCAGGAAATCTGAGCACTTCACACCTGTCCTCAGGTCTTTACACTGGCTCCCAGTTACATTCAGAATAGATTTTAAAGTATTACTACTTGTCTATAAATCACTAAATGGCCTAGGACCTCAATACATTACAGATATGCTCACTGAATACAAACCTAGAAGAACACTCAGATCTCTAGGATAATATAAACTAGAAATTCCAAGAGTTCAGTCAAAGCAGGGTGAATCGGCTTTCAGCTACTACACCCCTCGCTGCTGGAATCAACTCCCAGAAATGATCAGATGTGCTCCAACATTAGGCACATTCAAATCCAGACTGAAAACACATCTGTTTAGCTGTGCCTTTACTGAATGAGCACTGTGCTACGTCCGACAAATCGCACTATTATGTTTTTCTCTTCTTTTTCATTCTTTTACAACCCGTTTTAACATATTTTTATCTGTTTTTTTATTATCTGTTTTTATTTTTCCTTACACTTGTCTTTTTTATTCCTGTTTATGTAAAGCACTTTGAATTGCCACTGTGTATGAAATGTGCTATATAAATAAACTTGCCTTGCCTTGAGTAATAGTGTCAATGAATTATCTGTCTAATCTATGGACCACACATGGAAGTACTACATATCTGAACACAGGTGCCAGATGGTGCCCTGATCCCTGAGAAGGTCTCAGGGTATTATGTTGGGGAGGGGCTGTCACAAGTAGTGTGGGTTTGGAAAACCAGGTGGGCCACATGGGTCTTGCAATTAGTAAGACCTGGTTCTTATCCTCCCTTGCCTTGCACAGTGTGTATGTGAAAAGGCTCACTTGGGGAAATGCATATCTGCACAGACCTGGGCCAGCTGTAAGTCTGTGCTTTTTTTTAAACAACTGACAACGGGTGGATTTGTGAGAAGCAACAGGATGCCTGGACTTCCCCGAATCTTTCTAATATCTGTTGGATCAAGTTAACATTGTAGATCAGGATGGATTTTACATTCTCTCGTGAGCATAGCTGTAGTGTGAGCCTGTAAACTGCACTATTGGTAGATGTGCTGATCATGCTTGGCAGCTCGTTCATGGCTAAGAACTCCTAAGTGAAGCACCAGACTTTTAGCACAATTGTGATGCATTTCGGCCCATGTAGCTCTTTTAGATAGTTTGCTTTTTCTTTGGACTTTTGAGTGCACAGTTTTTGCCTGGATCTGCTGCTGAATGCACAAAACTTGCAGAAACACAATTTGCAGAGAAACGTGCTTCTCTGAAGCAAAAAATC
This sequence comes from Danio kyathit, assembly GCA_903798195.1. Classification (NCBI taxonomy): domain Eukaryota; kingdom Metazoa; phylum Chordata; class Actinopteri; order Cypriniformes; family Danionidae; genus Danio; species Danio kyathit. The sequence goes on from LR812520.1 coordinate 19,365,959, forward strand.
TAATATGCCATCTTGCAAATGCGCTTTATGCTCTCCTAAATAGAGGAATGGCTGCACATGCAAACTGCACAATTTCATAGTAATTTTATTGACTCTTTTTCATACAACTCATGAAAGGGAACGTACAATTAACCAGGTAACATATTTTTACCTTTGTATTTTACAATATTTTACCATTAATATCACATCCATTTTACAGTGTACACCAGTGTGAGCCCAACATTACACCAACAGTCTGAAAGAAGAATGCATATACTGCTACATTTTTAACTAATTAACTACTGTTAGTACTGCATGCTCCAAGCAAAAATGGCCCATTTTTGTTTTATGTGGAAGAAAAATAAAGAAAGATCGACCATCGCCATTCCGCAGCCTCTGAATCAGTCATGTAAATCAGCCTTAACCGCTGACCGACTGCACTCTGTATGAAGACACTGTTCCCAGATCAGCTTCTGTACACGCGATTTGAAGAGAAGCGAAAGTGGACATTTGGATTTGGGTGTGTTTTTAAACACAAAAATACACTTAATAATATGCAAAAATGTCTGTCCTAGCGTGTTTTATTTTACACACAAATAATTTTGTCTTAAATGAGCATAAACGGTAACAAAAGTAATTGAATGCTTTCATTATAGACCTGTGGATCTGTTATCAAACAAAACAGTGGATCAAAATGGGAAATTTGCTGCTCTTCACTAAATAGATTTGGGAAACTTGATTCCGCCATTTTGAAGTGAAAGCGATTGGCTGTCCATTGGATCTTATTTCACGATGGCAAGCAGCTGACTTGTTTTTTATTTATTTATTTATTTAAAAAGTGCATTAAAGCTGAGATACAACCTGAAAGGCGACAATACAACACTTACAGTCACAAGACTGGTGATTATCAGCACTTTTAATAGTTTATTTTACAGACTTAATGTTTATATTTTAACTATACTTGTTTTCCTGGAACTGTCACTTTTAGGTAAAATTACTTTAAATTACTTTAATAGTTTATGCGCTGGCATAATATAAATTAATACAGACATGGTCAATTAAATTAACATGACTTTCAAAATGGGATGTTGATAACAGACTGACAGTACACTTTTTGTTGCAGTATTATATGTTATAATAGTATATAGTATTTTTTATAATAATACGTTTTTATGTCAAAAGCCACTTTGTCCAATATGATTGAATTCTGACACATAAATTCATCATATATACATACACATACACATCTATGGTAATTATATTATAAATATGCCTCCTGATCTAAATCCAATTAAACACATATGGGGAATTCTGAAGAGACATCAAGTTGAGCATCTCTTTGAGCAACTCTAAAAGAGGGGTCATTTTTGAAGAATGAAAAAGATATGTTTATTACTCATTTTTGCATCACCCTAATTTAAGTTATTTTGTTAACCTTACTTTCAAAAGTAAACAGATATATTAAACTTAGGCCCAATCCCAATTCTGTTTTTGTACCCCTACCCCTTCCCCTTGGCCCTTAAAACCGAGTGTGAAGGAGAAGGACTTCAAAATTTACCACTAAGAATTGGGACAACACTACAGCACCTGCACACGTCATCATATGTCATCGCGATCTCTTGCTTCATATGAGATCAGATGATCGCTGTAGTTATTCCAGTTGTTTTATTTTTTGGTATTTATCTTCAGGAAATCACTGAAGGCATATATTATGTTATCATAACAATTTAATGTGGCAATAAGATTGTTATACTGTGCATTTAACACAGTGGCCATATTAATCTACACCAAAAACCACATTACCATTATAGCAGACACTGTAAAAAGCCAGCCTGATCTCACAAGGAAACGTAAGTATTTTACGTTTTGTCAGTTTAGTGGCTAATTTGTACGAATTCGTACGAATTCAGTCATATGAAAATGTACTATTTTAAAAAGAAGCCGTGGCACCAAACCCCACCCCTAACCCCAACCGTCATTGGGTGATCAGCAAATCATACTAATTTGTACGATTTAGATTGTACGAATTCACACGAATTAGCCACTAAATCAAAAAGTTATGAATTGCCGTGAGATTGCATTGAAAAAGCCCATTCCCAGCCACTACACATTACTGACAGGGTGTTCGAGTGTCACCAAGTGTCAGAATAGTGCGGGACTGCTATACAGGAGTTATGATTATGGATTATAGATCGCAAAAAAATTTTCATGACAGTATGACACCATGATGGTAAAACACGAACGCCATTATGAATATATTAAAACATATGTTTGTTTGTTGTAAAAATTCGTAATAATGACAAAAAACACAAATTTGTGGATCTCCTTACTTCCGGGTGTAACTATCCTGCCGTTATGGCTGGTGTATTCTGGGAAATTTTCTTACCCCTTGGTTTCGAGTGTGGCCCTGAAAAATCTTTGTTCGAAGGGGTATTCACCCCTTTCCCTTAGCCCTACGCCTTCAAGCTAAAGAGAATAGGGACACCCCTACCCCTTCAAGGGGAACGCAAGGTAGGGGGAAGGGCTAAGGGGTAGATTTGGGATTAGGCCTTAGTTTGTTCAACATTTTGGAAATTGTTTTCTTTTCATTGAGATATTGTTTAAAAAGTTGCTTTTCAATGGAAGTGCATAAATATATACTATTTTAACTAATATTTAACTCAATATTGTAACTCATTCTGTCTAATGTTAGTTATCTGTGCTGTTGTTCTATTGGAATTTTCATAATGGCTGCCACGTGACACTAGCGGCATCTAGTGGCTATTTCCCAAATGAGCGTCGCCTCTTAGTGATTCTATGCTCTTTGGAACAAGTTGCAATTGGCAATAAGCAAGAAACAGTCAGAAAAGGATGCCATGTACAACAAAATAAGAACAAAATTAATATATTCTAAATGTATTGCATTTTTGTGCATTTGTTTTATTACATGTGGGATAACTACTTTATAAAATATACATTTAAAATAAATGATAATGCTGTAAAAATGACATATATCACAGAAACAGAACTAGTCAGAAGACTATACATCTTCACCTGAGCAGAGAAATAAAATCCAGAAGACTCAGCAGTATCTGGAGTATTGGTGAATGAAAGTAAATGATGGCAGCTAACCTTTCCTTCTGGTGTAAATTGTGGACAGCAGTGACAGGCACTGGATGAATACTGACATTATAAATGAACTGCATCAGCTCAGGGAGACAGATGGCACATAAAAATAACAGAATCCTGCACAGGAGAGACTTGGTTAATAAAGTCCACCGAGCAGTGAGGAGAGAACAGAAGACATGATGCATTGGGGTGTGACTTAAGAAACCTGAGGTTATTATAGTACATTTAGATAGCCATTGTAATAGATTTGAGAATTCACTGATTTCATTAGATTTCCTTTTTGTAACTCTGTTAAAAGTTTGAAAGGATAAAGTAGACTGATGTTAGCCTCTTTTTCAGCTGCTAAGCGTAGCATAATGAAAGGAGATTTCATTATGTTTTGCTCACTCTACATTAAGCATTACGAGGAAATATTAAATGCTAAAAACTGAATAAAAAAAACTCACCTTTGGATTAATCTTGTTTCCCTTTTCCCCTCACAGGATGTACTGTATTATTTTAGCATATGTTTGTTGACTGAGTTAGACTGTGAGTAGCTGCAGAAGTTTACATCTACATCCGGAAAGTATTCATAGCGCTTCACTTTTTCTTGTTTCATATTTTTTTATGTTACAGCCTTTTTCCAAAATGGCTTAAATGAATTTATTTCCTCAAAATTCTACACACAATACCCCATAATGACAAAGTGAAAAAAAGATTTTTTGAAATTGTTGCAAATTTCTAAAAAAAAAACAAAACCTGAAAAATCTCATGTACATAAGAATTCACAGCCTTTGCTTAATACTTTGTTGATGCACCTTTGGCAGCAATTACAGCCTCAAGTCTTTTTGAATATGATGCCACAAGCTTGGCACACTTGTCTTCCTCTTTGCAGTACCGCTCAAGCTCAATCAGGTTGGATGGGATGTGACGGTGTACAGCCATTTTCAGATCTCTCTAGATATGTTCAATAGGATTTAGGTCTGGGCTCTGGCTGGGCCACTCAAGGACATTCACCGAGTTGTTGTGAAGCCACTCCATTGATATTTTGGCGGTGTGCTATGACATTGACTTCGGGTCAACCGTCGCCCCAGTCTGAGGTCAAGAGCACTCTGAAGTAGGTTTTCATTCAAGATGTCTCTTTTTCTGCATTCATCTTTCCCTCTATCCTGAATAATCTTCGCGAAACAGACGAGGCTTTAATACTTGCCGCGTTCGCCGTTGTGATATTCTTTAAAACGACAGGGGGCGGTCAAAAGTAACTGACCGTAAAGTCAGACAGATAAACAGAGAAGTAGAAAGTTTCCAGAACTACGTCATATCATTAATATCATTTAAGATTTTTAAACGAATTATTTTTATTGTTTTTATAAATTATTTTAATGATTATAAGGATTTTTATAACCATTCAAGGTTTGTTTTAATCAAACTTTCATGCATCACTTGCTTTTGTTCATATCTCGGACAGTTTTACCTATCAAAGTTTATTAAAATATCAATGAGGAGAGAAATTGGGTTGCTCTAAAAAAATATTTCTATTATGGCAAGAATAAAAGCCAAAAAAAAGCACACTTACTTAAAAATATAGATGTTTTTTTTTTTTATTTAGCCCGCTACCCAATTCATTATGTCTGGCTAGTTTCTGTCCTCTTATTATGCTAAAAAGGCAATAATAGTCCAAACATTCCTGACCATTATCACCAATAAAGCCTAGAAAAACAGGGCATCAGTATATTGTAAACTGATAGGTTCAAATATTCTTTCCCAGTTATCAAAGAAATAATTTGATCCTTAATTATAGTTTTGTAATTATTAAATTGTTTTAAATTCAAAACTTTAATATATACATCAGTGTAAAACCTATAAGTGGTGGAAAAACATAATTCTGTAATTGTGTAGCTGGGTTTCCACTTTTGCCAATGCCTCTTTTGGCTTTAACAGATTATCCCTCAGGTTTTTCCAAACTTTTTAACAAAAACTTTCCTCCTTTCCCACTGCTGTTGCAATTTCTAGCCAAAAAATATTGTTCATCAGGTTATCTCTATCATCACGGATCATAAAGATGTCTGTACAGGTGTACCTGTTTCAGACAAAATCTCTTCAAAGTGGTTCATTTCAACTCAAACCAGATGCGGCGCCGCGCGCACTGTTCGCTTGGGTCTCAAAAAATGCCGTGCGCACGGCCAGCCAAAATGATGTCGCGCGCACTCAAAGCGAACATCCGCAAACTCCGCGATGACGTCAGATTCTCCACGCGCACTCAAACGAACTAGCGGACGCGTCGAGTATAAACAAGGCTTAAGGCCCTTCCCCCCGAGAAGCCTTCCCCAGCCTTGTACCTCGAGAATATCCTGTCTCGAAGGTCTACAGACAATTCCTTTGTCTTCATGCTTGGCTTTGTGCTTTGACATGCACTGTCAACCTTGGGACCTTATATAGACAGGTGTGCCTTTTCAAATCATGTCCAATCCACTGAATTTACCCCAGGTGAACTCCAAATAAGAACATCTAAAGAATGATCAGTGGAAACAGAATGTACCTGAGCTCAATTTAGAGCTTCACAGCAAACTTGTGATTTTTCAATTTAAAAAATCTTTTTTGACATTTCTCATTATAGGTTATTGTGTTTAGAATTTTGAGAAAATAAATGAATTTAATCCATTTTAGAATAAGCCTGTAACATAAAAAATGTGAAAAAAAGTGAAGCACTATGAATACTTTCCGGATGCACTGTACAACTGGACCTACTGCATAGGTAATGTATCAGCTGGCAAACGTATGGGGCATATTATATTATTCATTTGTAACAATATCATAATTGTTGTTTTAAGATGTGTAAGCTGATGTTATCACTAGACTAACATGGACCACTGGGATGCACTCAGAGCATGCTCCCCCCCCCTCATTGGGTGTTCAATCATGCTTCCTGTAACTCTCCACACAGTTTTTAATAATTTATTTTTATATTAACAAAAACAGCATATTAACATATTTTAAATAATAAACAGATAACGCTATATAATTTGATGTGCATTTCCCACATTACTGCCAGTGGTTATTGTTAGTGTTACTGGAAAACTTTGATAATAGTTAGCGAAAGATAATAGTTTGTGAAAGGGACAAACAATGAAATGGTTTCAGCTTTTTTCTCATAAATGTTGTGGAGAATGACTTGATTAAATCCAAAACTATTTAAACCACTCATTTGTGGTTTGCATTCACTCTAACTTTCGTAGCACAGTCTTTTCTTTTAAAATGAGCTGATTAATGGTCCATGCAACATTAATTTAATTTTTAACATTAAAAATGTATAAAGTTGAAACTTAACATAATGTAAACATCAATGAATCAATTTGATTCGTCAAATGATTGATAATGAAACGTGTTTGGCATGATGTTCCGGGAGAGACCCCTGAAACCCAGGGCCCCCTTTCGTTTGAAGGGTGAGAGGGGAGTTTGAGCTCAGGCAGGTCTTGAGAACTGCTCTACTTGTTATGGCAAATGAGTTTAAAATTGCTATGAGAGATATACAGTAGCTGACTAAGAGTTTGTCTATGGTGCCACTTTGGATTAGTCAATTCACTTTCGTTGCATGTCTTTCCACAGTGAGAGGAAACATACAAACACAAACATTATTCCAAGAAGGAGTCAAGGCAGGCAGCATTCAATCAGAAATGAGGACACAAAAAATTATCAGGACAGGCAGCAAGCAATCCGTAAACAAGCGAACAGTCCAGTCAGCAACAATAAACAATCCAGGGGCCTGTTTCAGAAAGGAGGTTAAGTGAAAACTCAGAGTATTTTAACCCTGAAATGAGAGAAACTCTGGGTTTCCCGTTTCAAAATGGCAGGTTTGTCAAACTCGAGAAAGCAGGGTAAGTCAAGCCTATTTCTGAAAGAGAGGTAGCTATAACTCAGAGTCAGTTACCGTGGTCACTTACTCTGTGAACCTAACCTGGTCAGGAGCAGGTTTTAATCTCTAAACTCTGAGTTTCTTTCGGTCTCCTGCCCTTTTTTAAAGACGAAGCGGTATTTCTCACCTTAGACTTACATTTCCACACACCTATTTTAATGTGCATTTTGGATATGCGCATAAAAATAGTTTGATGGAAACACCAAGATGCTAATAACTTTTGAAAATAGGCATAATAAACATATGCACATAACTGAGTAGGAGAAACTTTTAATTCGAGAAGAAAAAATGCGCGTAAACTACGATGGAAACACTTTTACCGAACAAATTCCAGTAAACGCATTAAAAAAGGTTCGTTATAATAGATCATATGATGATGAAAATGTGTGTGAATGGACAAACCAGCATGTTGAGCACGTTGTAAAACATCTGAAATGTTGTTTTGGTCATTCTAAAACTCCTTAACCGTTTCAGTATTATTATATTATTAATTACCTTCAAAGAGTCTGCAGCAAGTCAAGAGCGTCTGTTCTCTGCGTCTCATGCGCGTCTCAAACGCCACCATGCGTTCATTGTGTGTCGGCATTGTCTTCTGAGGCACAAGTCATTTATTAAATAAAGAACAGGTTCACGCAGCTTCTTCTACTGCAGTAACTTCTGTTTTTACTGTTGATATTTGGCGCCAGTTAATCAGGAAGTGACATTTTTGTTCTCTTTGACTGGTTGGATGGAAACGCTGCTTTATTCGCACATCTTTTATGCGATAATCCAGTTTTGCACATAAATTTAATTTGCGTTTTTGGATGGAAACATAGCTAATACATTTCAGTCACACAAAGAACAAACTCGCGTACTAGAATAGCTTGTCCTTTTTTAATAATTAATTAGTTTAAATTCATTGACCTTCCACAGGCACATGTACTGTTACTAACTAGATTAATGGGATTATTACTCCTTCTAAAAACAATTTGTTTTACTTCTGCTTAAATTATAAATGTCATATCAACCGCTACCACTCGAACTATAAAAAAGGCAGACACACAAGTGCACTTAAATCTATTAAAACTGATCAACGTGTGTAAAAGTGGGAACCTTAAATTAAACATTTCCACTGAACATTAAGCTAAGGTTATATGCATTCTTGTTTTGTCAAATTTGTTGTAGAAATGCACTAGCCTATTTTGTGTAATTTAATGCAATTACATCTGAAATAACTTTAAAATTATGGCCTATAATCGTCACGCATTACATTACTTTTTTTATTATACTTAATTATTTAAATACTTTAAATGTAAACTTGTGCATTAACTTGAGCAGCTATGTTTTCCCACGCTATATGTCTCTGTTTCACTGATGCAGTGGTGTTGCTTTTTTAAATATATGCTCATATTTGCTATAACTTTGCATGAGCACATCAAGTTCAGCTGGAGAACTCGTAATATCTGCGCTCCATTGATAATGCCTTTTTATAGTTGTGGTGTGCGCGCTTAACTCTGAGTTGGTCTACTCAAAGTTGATTGACCCAACCCAGATCAGCTATTCTGAAACCGAGTTTTTAATCTCTCGGTAAATCATTTCAGATTTCAAGTTTAAACTCCGAGTTGATTGAACCTCCTTACTGAAAACAGGCCCCAGGAATACAAAAGAATGCTCAGAAATATCTGCTATAGGCAAAAAAAAAAAAAAAAAAACTTTGCAAAGAGTCACTGAATTGTACCAGTATACCGGTATATGTGTATACTTTAATGCTTCTTGACTAGTTTTTTGTTTTTGAAATATAATATATTATTTAAAAATGTTAAATAATAACATTCTTCAATTGTGCCTTTTACAAAACAAGCCAAACAGGGGAACCCATGGGAAACCCACGCAAGCATGGGGAGAACATGTAAACTACACATAGAAATGTCGACTGGCCTGGTAAGGACTTGAACCAGTGACATTCTTGCTGTGAGGCAACCGTGCTAACCACTGGGCCGCCGTTCCACCCTTTCTAAGGGTCGAAGGGGGGATTCTTCCATATGAAGATAACTGAGGTGAGAAACTCTCATTATTTATAGTGAGTTAGGATTCATCTGATTGGTGCATCATGTGTTAGTTGATGCGGGATCAGCCATGAGCAATCATTTGCATGTGATCCTCTCGAAATTAGTTTATAAATAAACCGCGCAAATAACATGTAGCTCTGACTGCAAACATAAAAATGCTTACTAAATAAGCAAGCAAGGAAGGAAGGAATGGAGGAAAAAAGTTTTCACACATAGCCAGAAATTATTTACTGTTCACATTAATTTAGTTTAGGAGCTCATGCCTAATTTAGAATGAAAATAGAAGCTCTATGACATGCCCCTTGTTAAAGAAACACAGCTTACTTGACGGAATCTGAATTCAGTGATTTTGAAGTTGCCGTTGATGCTTGAACATGCCTGTAAATATTCTTTGAGAGAGCGAGTTCTGAGAGTGTTGCAGTACATTGTTGGACCAATGGTAGACTTCAATAGAGTAACTTTTTGTGTTCAGAAAAAGAAAGAAACTGAACTGAAATGTTTTGCTAAATGGCTGCAGCTTAAAGTGGTATAGCAGACACTCAAAATTGAATTCTAGTTCATAAGGGACTACTAGTCTGTACATGGTCTGATTGCCTGTTTTCAGAGTACAGATCAGTTTTGACTTTCTTAAGCCATGGTAACACTAGAATTTGAACTTGCGAAATTCTGTCTTACGGCACTGTGAAAACAAGATGATTAGACATTAATAAAGGCAAGCATTCATTCATTCATTTTCTTTTCGTCTTAGTCCCTTTATTCATCAGGGGTCGCCACAGTGGAATGAACCACCAGCTTATCCAGCATATGTTTTATGCAGCGGATGCCCTTCCTGCTGCAACTCATCACAAAAGGCAACCAATTGGTCTATATTTTATGTTTCTGTAAAGAGAGATCATGTTTCGATCTTTGACCGATCTCATGAAGCCATGTGATGCAATTTCGCAGGTCAGAGTTCACCAAGCTTGAACGTTCCAACGCAGCAAACTGAGTAATTTGCATGAGCTTGCGTTTCCAGTCAATTGCATTCGTATAAATATGAATGGAAGTCTATGGGGTGAAAAGTGAATATTGCAATTATTATTTTAGTATTCCCCATTAATTATGAAGTTATAGGAAAAAAAAGAGGACTTTATTGAATCAAGACCTCTTTTTTTGTGTTTACTCAAGTGTCAAACTTATAAGACAAGATGGCGGCGCGTACACATCGCGAGGCCCGGCGTCTCTCCAGTTTCTGCAGTTTTGCAGTATTTTTCCTGCTCATTTCGGGTCTGTTCGTGCAGAACAGTAATGCCTTTACATCGTACACCCGACAGGAGATCTTGGATATTGGTTTGTGCATTCCGGACAGTTTTATCAGCAATCTAAGACTCATTCCAGAGATCAGCAGAACACCCAGGGCTGAGCGATCTGCCCGGGTGTAAACAAAGAGCGAGTGTAAACAAAGGCGGGGGAAGCGCGGCGGGCTAAGAGCTAAGCTAAAGCTAACACCACACCGGCTGTCTTTACCCAGCATTTTTCTCGCCAATGTACGGTCACTGGTGAACAAAATGGATGAGATTCGACTGCGCATCAACTACAGCAAAAGATTATGGAACTGTAATGTCATGATTTTCACAGAAACATGGCTAAACAGCGGGATACCAGACAACGCTGTATCTTTAACTGAGCATCACACATTCCGAGCAGACAGAACGGCGGATGACTCCGGTAACCCTGCTGAAAAATCCAGCTTAAACCAGCCTAAGCTGGTTGGCTGGTTTTAGCTGGTCGACCAGCCTGGTTTTAGAGGGGTTTTGGCCATTTCCAGGCTGGTTTCCAGCCATTTCCAGCCTGGTCTTAGCTGGTCAGGCTGGGAGTTGACCAGCTAAAACCAGCTTGACCAGCCAAAACCAGCTATGTCCAGCTTAAACCAGGCTGGTCAAGCTGGTTTAAGCTGGTTTAAGCTGGTCATTTTCCAGTCTGACCAGCTAAGACCAGGTTGGAAATGGCTGGAAACCAGCCTGGAAATGACCAAAACCCCTCTAAAACCAGGCTGGTCGACAAGCTAAAACCAGCCAACCAGCTTAGGCTGGTTTAAGCTGTTTTTTTCAGCAGGGAAGACCAGAGGCGGAGGATTATGCATTTATATTAACAAAGCTTGGTGCACTCTGTCATTGTTGGGAGACATTGTTCTGTTAATCTGGAATTTCTAATGGTTAAATGCAGACCCTTTTATCTACCACGCGAGTTCACCTCCAATATTATAATCGCTGCTTATATTCCACCTGATGCTGATGCCAAACTCGCTATGAATGAACTTCATGCAGCCATCAGCAAACAACAGACTGCTCACCCGGAGGCTGCTTTTATTGTTGCGGGGGATTTTAATCACTCGAACTTAAAGACAGTGCTTCCCAAATTCCATCAAAGCATTTTCTGTCACACACGGGGAAACAAGACTTTGGACCAGGTATACACAAACATGGCTGAAGCCTACGCTGTAACCCCCCACGCCCACCTGGGTCAATCAGATCACCTTTCTCTGTTTCTCACCCCAAAGTATTCACCCCTCATCAACCGTGTGAAACCATCAGTGAGGACCATCAAAGTGTGGCCAGCAGGGGTAGACTCCACACTCCAGGACAGGTTTCAACACACAGACTGGAGTATGTTTGCTTCCCAGGCCACATGTGGCTCTAGCACAGACATTGACAGCTACACTTCCTCTGTTCTGGAATACATCAACACCATTATTGACAGTGTTACAACCCAGAAACAGATCACCACATACCCAAATCAAAAGCCATGGATGAACAAGGAGGTGCGCCTCCTGCTGAATGCACACAACACTGCCTTCAGATCAGGGGATGCACAGGCCTACAGCACTGCCAGGGCTAATTTGAAGAGGGGCATCAAAAAGGCCAAGCACTGTTACAAGCTAAAGCTAGAGGAGCACTTCTCCAACTCTGATCCTCGGGACATGTGGCAGGGCATACAGGCCATCAGCAACTACAAACCCAGCCAGTCCACACCCACAGCCACAAATGTCTCCTTCCTGAACGAGCTAAATGACTTTTATGCCCGCTTTGACAGAGACAATAAAGAACCCTACACCAGGATCACTTCCTCAACCGACCACTCACCTATCACACTCACCTCCTCAGAAGTCTACACCGCACTGAGTCGGATCAATGTGCGTAAGGCTGCTGGACCAGACGGTATTCCTGGGCGCGTCCTCAAAGCATGTGCAGAACAGCTCGCTGGGGTATTCACAGACATTTTCAACCTGTCCCTTAACCTAGCAGCTGTGCCAACATGCTTTAAAACCACCTCTATTGTGCCGGTGCCGAAACACTCCAGCCCAACATCCCTGAATGACTACCGCCCTGTAGCACTCACACCCATCATCATGAAGTGCTTCGAGCGGCTGGTCCTGGCACATCTGAAAGACTCTCTGCCATCCACACTGGACCCACATCAGTTTGCCTACCGTGGCAACAGGAGCACAGAAGATGCAGTCTCCATAGCACTGCACTCTGTACTTACACACCTGGACAATAAAAACACTTATGCACGAATGCTGTTTGTTGACTTCAGCTCAGCATTCAACACTGTCATACCCTCTAAGTTAATGATCAAACTTAGAGACCTGGATATCGACACGTCTCTCTGCAACTGGGTTATGGACTTTCTGACTAACAGACCTCAGAATGTTAGATCAGACCACATCTGCTCCACCACCGTCACACTCAACACTGGTGTACCACAGGGCTGTGTGCTGAGCCCCTTCCTCTACTCCCTTTTTACCATCGACTGTAGGCCTGTGAACAGTTCTAACACCATCATCAAATTTGCAGATGACACCACAGTGATTGGTCTAATCAGCAACAATGATGAGACAGCCTACAGGGAGGAGATACAGCATCTGGCCACTTGGTGCACCAACAATAATCTGCTCCTTAACACCGACAAGACCAAGGAGCTCATTGTGGACTTCAGGAAAGGACGAATAGGCTCACATGACCCCATCCACATCAATGGGATGGCCGTCGAGCCTGTCTCATCCTTCAAGTTCCTGGGGACCCACATCTCAAAGGACCTTTCCTGGACCACCAACACCTCCAGCCTGGTCAAGAAGGCTCACCAGCGCCTATTTTTCTTAAGGCAACTAAAGAAGAACCAGCTGTCATCAGCCGTCTTGGTGAACTTCTACCGCTGCACAATAGAAAGCATCCTGACGAACTGTGTCACAGTCTGGTATGGAAGCTGCTCTGTTGCGGAGCGTAAGGCACTGCAGCGGGTGGTGAAAACTGCCCAACGCATCACAGGAACCACACTGCCAGCCATAGAGGACATCCAGAGGAAACACTGTCTGCGCCGAGCACGCAGTATTCTTAAAGATTCCTCTCACCCTGCTCACAGACTGTTTTCTCTCCTGCCTTCTGGCAGGCGCTTCAGGCTCCCCGGACAAAAACCAGTAGACTAAGGAACAGCTTCTTCCCCAGAGCTGTCTCCCTTTTGAACTCTCCCCCCCACTGACTCTTTGCCCCCTAATACACCCCCCACAAGACAACTCATAACTTACACTCCTCATAATCATTGCACTATTTAAAAATTGCACATATTCATTGCACTGATTCATTTATTTGAACTGTACATACCCACTGCACATTTGTAAATATGTACATACCAACTGTACATATACATTTGTAATTGTTTATCTATCTGCACACTTCTAATTATTAATAGCAACCTGTACATATATCCATCTATTGTAAATCTCTGTTCATAGCTAATACAACCTGTATATAATGTTCATAGTACATCCATTTGTAAATATCACCATAGTTTTTCTATAACTGCACTTTATAACTTATACCTGTATCCTGCACTTGCTGCTATTGCACTCCTGGTTAGACCTAAACTGCATTTCTTTTCCTTGTACATGTGTAATGACAATAAAATTGAATCTAATCTAATCTAATAAAAATTCATCAAGTTTTAAGCCATTCAGATAAAAAACCACAACTATAAAAACATTTACCAAATCAAAGAAAATAATTTTCAGTTTAATGTTCATGTAAAACAATGCTTAATGCTTATTTTAACATGTATATTTTTTTTACTTCAGCAAAATATTTCACAGCAGTCAGTTGAGACCAATCAAAATTGAAATAAAAAAATAGGGAGACTGGTGACATCTGGTGGCTATTTATGACACAAAAATATCCAAATATTTAACATTCCAGTGCCACTAGGGGGGGTGATGGGGCACTGGTTGTGTGTGACACATTAAACGTGTTGCATAGGCGGTAACACTTTATAATTACACACTATGAATCATTTATTAAGCATTAGCATCTAGATAATTTATTATTTGTTAAGCATTAACTCTACATTAATAAATGTTAGTAAGCAGTTTATAACTGCAGCTACAAGTGCTCTATTCTTGACTTAAAACCACATTTATAATGTGCTTAATAATTGTACTTTCATACTTTGTGACTGATTGATTTTTCATTACTAAATTAGGAATTGCATTCTTTACAAACCATTTGTATTTAAGAGTAGTTGGAGGTTTTCAAGATCATTCAGAATTAGTTAGTAAATTATTAATAAACTATTGAAATTAACAGTTATAATTCTTATTATTCAGGCATATAGTAATAGTTAATTTGTCTATTAACTCAACTTCATCCAGTTTTGTGACCTAATCTAAAGTGAGGACTATTTATGCTTTATAAATCCCCGATAATGCCTTATAAATGACAATTAAAGGGTCAGTTAAATTCTAAACAGGAAAAAAGAACATAAACGACTTTATTCATTTTTATTCCTTTGAAGATCCACAAATGAAACTGTATCAAATGAAAAATATACTAAGATCATAAAACATCAGGAGCTTCACTTTTTACTGAGCTTTGACTTTATTTCTGTCATGTGAACAAAAGCTCTTAATGAAATTTCTGTTGTTCATTTGAAGTCACCATGATGGAGGTCAGAGTCTACTTTAGTTGGGCTCTTCAACTTCTTGTTTTGACACTAGTGTTTGCTTTAGTTGCTGTAATGGATAGTGGTATTCATGCTGTTTGTACGGCATGAAAAGCCAAAGGAAAATACAATAAAAAGTCTAATGCGATTAGCTATGACATCAAAGCCACCCTTACCTGCTTGTGTACTCATTGAATATTTTGTTAGTTATAAGTGAGAAAAAAATACTATACAGTATGCAAATGAAACCACTTGACCTACAGCAGCCAATGATTGTTTAACAGGTCTAAATACACCATTCATAATGAGAATGTTTGATCTATGGCAGAACTTTAAAACACACAGACATCAACAATTAGTCTTTGAATCTCAACAGTGATAACAAACAAAAAATAAAAATCAAATAAATATTACTTCCCAAAAACAACATATAATAAAGGCAGAGAAAGAAATTGTAAGAACTTTAAGCTGCATAATATATTCATGCTGCAATGCATGCTGGTAGTTTGTACTATGCTGGCACCCAGCATGCATTTTTTTTTTAGCAACCATGGTTGAGGTTCATATCTTGATTCTTGATGTCTGTGTCTTAATATGCTGCTGGAGCTTGCAAGGTTTTGTGCATGAAACAAATTAAATTATTAATTCCTTGATAATTGATTGTTGACCCTCCATGGGAAGCTGATTGTCCCATACAACATCAATAAAAGCAATTTTTAATGGCTTAACTTATAAAATACCAGAAATTATATATGTAACAGTTAAGTACACACAGTATAACTTCTCATTGCCTTTCTTGCTATAACTGATGAGTTTCAGAAACAGTTATAACAGCCAGAGTAAAGGATCAAGAGCACAACTAAAGCAGCCTCTGATCTCCATGATGGTGAGGTCAAATGAAACATTTTCAATAAAAATATAAACTTCTGTTAATTATCAGATATTCTTGCAGATATGACAGAAATGAAGCCAAACTAATCAGTGAAGCTGGTAATGCTGTCATTTAATGGAGTTGTTTAATCCTCTGTTTTAATTCAGTTGGTTTGGTATGAGGTTGTGTCTGTAGTTTTATTTCTTGTTCTTTCCTTCAGTAATTGTGCTTGTTAACAGCTGCTGTTTATTAGTGTCTGAATTCACTCATTTGTGGTCATTCACTCTGTCTAGTGGACTAAACTAATTGACTAATTTAGGGACTAGTGAATGAGGGTGTATGGTGAGATTTCAGACACTCTGATTAGTTTCTCGAAAGCAAAGGTTAGATCTGTTACAGCTATTTTCCGTATTTGGTAGAGAAATGAGCTGTTAATCATTTAACAGATTTTGACTGTAGATTGTACAGACCTTTGCTGTTAAAATCACGGATATTTTTTACAGTGCAAGTTTATTTTAGCTGTGCTGCAAAATATAGCAGGTTGTTTGTGTGCAAAATTAAAATTGTTGATTCATTCATTTTCTTATGTTTCATTGTGTTTACGCAACTGATGCCCTTCCAGCTGCAACCCATCACTGGAAAACACCCATATACTCTCATTTACACACATACACTGTGGACAATTTAGCTTACCCAATTCACCTGTACCGCATGTCTTTGGACTTGTGGGGGAAACCGGAGCACCTGGAGGAAACCCATGCGAGCACAGGGAGAACATGCAATCTCCACACAGAAATGCCAACTGACACAGCCGAGGCTTGAACCAGCAACCTTCTTGCTGTGAGGCGACAGTGCTACCCACTGTGCCGCCTAAAATTGATGCTTATGAAATTAAAATTATATGGAGAACAGAGAAAAAAAAAACACTCGCCTCTCAGCGGGAAATCACGTGACAGGCTGAATGACAGAAATCTAACTGAAAAACAAAGTAATATGGATGAGATTAGGCCTGTCACGATATCTATTTTTTGTTGTACCATATATTGCACCAAAATATATTGCGATAAACGATATTATTGTCATTTTAAGACCATTTTATGCCACTCATTATATAATGCCAGAATGACAATATAATATACCAATGCAAGTACACTCTTTCAAAAAACACACAATATTTTATTTTCTTAAGAATATTTTATTTAATTATAGTAATTTTAACAATTCAATAATTAGGCATTGGAATCAGAATGTGAAAACGCATATCCTAAATGAATAATAATTAGTGTTAACAAAAAAGTGGAAGGTGAAAAGTAATATATCTGCTACCAGATCTATTTTCAGTTGTCAGACATACACATGAAAATATACTATAGTAATTTATAGTAAATACTACAGTGTTTTTAACCATACTGACACCTCCAGTAGAGGTAGAGATCTTGCACAATCAGTTAAAATGTTGCTAGAATTGTTTTTATGTATGGGCGATATTTATTGCAACACTAAAAATAATTGAATTGGTATCCATGTGTTGTGCGATAAGTCGATTTATTGATTATTGTGACAGGCCTAGATGAGATTCATCATCAGAAATGATATTGTCATTGACAGTTTTTAAATACTCTGTAAGTGCAATGTTTACATGTACTTAGAAACTACTACTACAAAAAAAGTCAAACATGCAAACATATCCTGTGTAAAAGGACAATAACCAGTTCCTCCTCCATACTGAATGTGATGAATTGCGTTTTGAATACGAGCTACACAAACTGCAGATGGAGTATTTGATGAAACAAAAGTAAACTCTATACACAGAGTTGACTAAACTGACATACTACAAGAATGTGAGTTCGATGCTTCAAGTCACAGTCGACACAGTAACATTAGCATTTGCATTTAGCCTAAACCAATATGGTTGTTAGTTGAAAAGAAGGCCTGTAAAATTATATAGCCTATTAACTGTAGTTATATAGTAACTATTTAAAATTGCATCGTAACCACGTGGTTGACCTTTTGTCCATAGGTCATCATTGTTGTTTTTTTAATTGTTTAGAGTGGTGTCAGAAACACAATTTAATCCAAGACATTCCATAGAGTGCATCTTAAAGGGTTACGACTGCAAATCGATATAGGGTCTGGTTATGATGTTCATTAAGTTAGCTACATTTTGTGAAAGCCCAAGTGTCTTTATTTTGATACGTTCACTCTCTCTGTCACTCAAATACATAGACTTGAGTATGTGGTTTATTTGTAATGATGCTTTTGGACATTTTCCACTTGTGTGTGACTGTATTTGTGTTTTGCAAATCTATCTGATTTCACTATGATTAAAAAACAGTTTGATGAAGTCGTTCTCTTGCTGCTTCTGACTGGAGTCTTAGTCAGCTTCCTGATATATTTTTGAGCTGTCTTTGGGGTTTGATAAGGTTTCATTTTAGATAGATGGTGTAATAAATACAGATGTTTTTCAATGCAAATGCACTCGTCTTCTTCTTATTTGTAGGGACCTTGTTAGAGGTCACAAATTGACTTAATGATTTTTATGCTGTAAATATCAAGCTGTATATTTTACCACCTTTCCCTAACACTACACTTGCACCCTACACAAACCTCATTGCAGATTTTGAGCCAAGTCACATTTATTTCAATAGTGCCTTTTACAATGTAGAATGTGTCAAAGCTGCTTTACATAGATGATCAGGAATATAAAAAATATAATAAAAAGCCATAATTTTTCAGCTCATGGAATATATTTAGTTTATCGTGCCTCAATTTCAATTTGGACTCTGGTTAGGTTGCAGTATATTACCTTTAAGTAATCTGAAAAATATTTTTTATTAATGATGTAAGCAGAGCAAAGAAATTGACCGTTGATGTTGCACCACAAGAGGGTGACAGAGACCGCATAATAAGTCCTTAGAGGGAGAAAAACTCAACAAGTTTCAAACTACAGCTGAACAAATCATTATAGAACAGGTAAGTGACTGTGACATTCTAAGTTGATCTCTCTCTTTTGTATTTTGTAGTACTGTATTTATACCACAGTAATCTTATTCGCTTAGTTTTTTTCTGACCTAATTATTGTTATATGCCGATTGCAAAAGAGAAATATTGGGAAACCTCTGTAGACTGATGGAATTTCATGCCATTCAGCCTTATAATCTTAAAATGTGAGCAAAATCACCTATGTTGTCATCACTTTAGACATTACGCTAGAGAATCATTTTCTTGAGAGCTAGAGCCAACTAGAGCCACTAGCTCTCGAGCCAACGCACGCCCCCCACCAGTGCCGATATACAGTGATATCGCATTGCTACACATGTGATATTGCTTTTATATATATCATATCTATATATATCATACCTGCCAACACTCCCATTTTTCCCGGGAGTCTCCCGTATTTCCCATCTCCAGTATTGTTTTGTCTCCCGGAAAACTCCCGTAATTTCCCACCCCCCGCTCCTCAGCTTTTAGGTACAGTACGGCCTGAAACCTGGTACATGTGCGCGTGCTCGTCAGTCCGCGCGCACCCCTCCCCGCTCTACAGTTCGCGCGCACCTCTGACGCAACCCCAATACTGTATATATATATAGTTGAAATCAGAATTATTCGCCCCCCTGTTTATTTTTTTCCCCTAATTTCTGTTTAGTAAGTTTACTTATATAATTAAGAAACACTAGAAAAATCCACAGCTCAATACAATATTCCACAATGAAGTCCCGATTGGCATCTGTAGCAGAGGTGTCCAATCTCAGTCCTGCAGGGCCGGTTTTACAGCAGTTTAGCTCCATCTTGCCTCTACACATCTGCCTCAAAGTTTCTAGTAAATGTAGCAAGACCATGATTAGCTTGTTCAGGTGTGTTTGATTGGGGTTGGAGTTAAATTCTGCAAGACACTGGCCCTTCAGGAAATTTGGTGACCTGATCTGTAGCGTGATCAGTCTAAACTGGTGCAAAGCATGATGGGATGTGTAGTCCAGATGAATGGCTGGTGGACTATACTGTATATATAGCTTGAGTGCCCATAGTGAGTCTAGGTCAACGTGAAAATAGAAAATACCTGCTGCCACATGGCAAATAAATATAATAAGCAATGAATTAAATAACTTTCTTAACAATTTTGTGAATTTGCTTCAAGTGTTGCTTTAGAAATTCATTAACAGAGACTTTTCATCTAATTTTAGAGACAACTATGCTCTAAAATTCTTTAAAAAAAATGTATTCCATTGCCTAGTTATTCTATGACCTGGGTCCTATCACTAAAAAAAGTGTTTAACACTACTCAACTCGGTGTCAAGGGACAAAATTATTGTCCCGTGACAGCAAACATCAGCCAGAAACCACTGATGGGTGTCATGTTTCTAGTCAAGATATCTAAAAAATAATTATTGTTTTTATTGACAAGCAAAACATATTGATTTGTTTTAAGATGTAATATGTCAAAATTGATTTTTTTTCTTTCTTTAAACAAGCAAAATTATTTGCCTTATGTCAAAAGGAAAAACTAGATTATTTTGCTTACCCCATTGGCAGATTATTTTGCTTGTTTTAATGATTTTTTTTTAGATATTTAGACAAGAAACAAAGCAAAAAAAAAAAAAACAAGCAAGAAATGCATTTTTGCATTTCAATAATAAATACTGATACCACAGTAAACGATTGCTTTTCTGAATAAATTATAACAAGAACTACTGGACAGTGCTCTAATGACAAAAAAATGCATTCTGTCAGCAGAGGGTGCACTTTGTTTAGTTTGCTGCTCCAACAGAATCTGGACCCCCGCCCAAATACTCTAATGGCAGTCTTGATTACCTTTTTCATTAAAACAAAAGAGGTAATCTCAAGCAAAGCACTCAGTAATTCTCAGCAACTTGTTTTTATTCCCACTTGTTTTTATTAATAGAAGTCCCATTTAAACGAAGAGAAATACAACAGCTTCTATTGTGTTGATGTCAGTTTTGAATTTTTCAAACCTTAAAGAACTGCAAACTGAACAGTATAATATGCTAGTGCCTCGGTTTTGCCTCAATTGAAAATAAAAAATACAGTTAATTCAAAATCAAAAAAGTAATAAATGACTAATTACATAATTAAAATTGTATTTCAATTACTTTTTCTAATTACTTGACTTTAAATTACTTGAATTACTTGATTTAATCTAATTACTCAATAAATAATTTAATTAAGTCACTCATTACTACTTAAAATCTCAATGCAAAGAGAATAGAAAACAAACAGGATAATGTATCAAAAAATTATTGATAATAAATTAATTCAACATATTTCATACATATATTGACACTAATTTCTTAATATATTTATATATATTTTGATCATGTGAAATTTACTTAATTTAACCTTCTTTAAAAGTTAATTTGTATAACAAAATATTCAGCTTCTCTGAATAGATTTGTACAGAACTCTTGAATTCATGTATTTTATATAAGTATATTATAAGTAACTTTAAATGCCCTAATTAAACTAAAACAATCCCTTACTTTAATTTTTCAGAGAAATGTATTTACAGTAACTAGTTACTTTGTCGCTAAGTACATCCAACACTGGTCACAAGACCTTAAAACTTTGCAAGACAAAGCCCCCAGAGCACAACAAAATTAATAAAACTCAACACAGAAATATTAAAAGAAGAACTCAAACTCTAAAAATTAGGGTAGGAATTAAAGGGGAATATAAAGCAGCCAAACTCTTACATCTGCTTTCAATACTTCCCAGGCGAAATGAGATTCAGGAGTCAGGACTTCAAAAAGTAAGACTTAAAGAAAGAAGAATGGAAATGTGGACAAAGAGACCAGAGCGACCCTGTTTAGTGCAGTCACTAAAATTTGTTTTAAGCCTGGATGTTATAGTGTGACTGTCTCATCTATGACATATTAGTGAGATATCAGAATGGGTTACGTTGCTGAAAAGAGCAGGTTCATGTTACTTGTGTGGTTTAAGTCATCCGTAGGATCAAGTGACCAAGACAAAACCCAAGTTCAACTCTACATAATAGTCTCTGTAAGATCAATACCGTTGTCTTCTCTGCTGTAAATAAAGGGTCACAAAGAAATGTAAATATTATGTACTAAATTAAAATTCAGACATGTATTACAGTATGGTATTTTCTCATCCAATAACTACTTTTAGGAATTCACATCCTTTTTGAAACTTTAATTGATAATATACTGGTAACAGATACTAAAGCTATCTAAAAGTGTATGGCTGCTGCATTAAAAAATTATTACACAGCATCATTGTGCTTTACTATGAATAACTACAGTTGCAAGTACTAAATCAAGGCTATAGCGTATAAGCTTTGCATTGAATCAACTTTGAATTATACCATATGATTATATCTTTATAGTGTATGCTCATAGTGTATTACATATATCATCAAATCATCCATGTATAAATATGCTGCATAAAAAAGGTGCCAAATGTGAACCTTGGGGGGAAGAGGTATTAAAAATTCAGACTTCCACACAATTTATATAACGTTTTAAACTTCTATACTGTATAAGTTATGTAACATTCAAAAGAGCAGTTATCCTCTATAGGGAGCTTTTGGAGTAGGACAGGCTGCTTGGCTTTTGGCAGTCCTCAGGTGGTTTTGACTTTCACTTCATAAATCCTGTCAAGTTCACACAATTTTCCTGTCACCTGAAACTTAGTGTTAAATTAAGTGCAGTAAAAGAGAACAAAAAACCAAACCTGAGGGAAACAGAAGAACACCTGACCTTCTTGAGATGGAAATTGCTGTACCTCAGTATTACTAAGGCTTACAACTTTTTCCTCCTCATTGTATATGTCTTAAACCAATATGTTAGACTGTTAAAAATCAACAGCTCACCTTATCACCTTTGGTTGAGCCCCTCCGGTAATTCCCTGCTCCAGCAGACGAGTTCATCTCTTAATATTGTGTCTGGGACAGAAAAGAGCTGTAAATAAATCCATGACAGCATCTTCTTTCAATTAAATAATATCATATATTCCCATACCAGAAGTATCGTTTTGCGTTCAAGGATAAGTTTATCACGTCGTGTTGCTGATGTGAGTACTGTAGGTGTTTTCCCGCGTTGTTTTCTAAGGTAAAATATTTAGTCAGCTCTTAACATCCGATGCAGGTGTTAAGACCCTTTCCGGGAATGATCCATTCTCACAACCGCACGCGTTAAGACCAAGATTTTCACGTTGAAACGCCAGAGCAGCAAACGCACTCAGAAGCCAGTGCACCGCCTACCACAGATAAGCTATTCTTCAGCTCTTTCAAGATCGCCTCTTTGGAATGGTCTCGCAGGTTCAAGTTCTTGAATATTTTTTTCTGCGCGTTGTATTTGATTGGTTTGAATTTATCAAGATCTAAATAGCATTTTGATGTAAGGCTTATGCTTTACTTAAATTACAAGTATGTAGAACTAGTTAATATAAATAAAAACGAACGAATTAATGTATATATACATATAATACATTATATTATACATAGTAACATTTTGTAATTAATATTTGGTCATTAAACAATCGTCCTCTTTTGGTATGACAAAAATGTCTTTTCATTTCCATTTTTTCAAAAGGAAAACAATATCCGTTTATTTTTTAAAATACTTTTGATTTTATGAAAGCACATAAATGACAGCTTTATATATATATATATATATATATATATATATATATATATATATATATATATATATATATATATATATATATATATATTTTTTTTTTTTTTTTTTTTTTTTTTTTTTTTTTTTTTAGAGATTAAAAGTTGCATTATTGTCACTGGAGCTGCTTTTTGGCTATATTTTTATTTGAAATAAAAGTTTTTATTTCTTGTCAGATTTACAGAAAAAAAGGTGTTTTATGTGTTAAAAATGTTTCATTTTTTTAAAAAGTGCTTGTTTTCAATCAGATTTGTTAAAAAGTGTTATTTAATGATGTTAGTAAATTACCAGAGCCAGGTTTCCCGATAATGATGCATCTTGGATACAGAGTTCTGTACACGTGTGTAAGGTTACGAATGCTCGTTGCAACTCCGTGTGCGCTTCCTAAACTTAATCATTCCTACTCAAGTCGCTGTCCATTTCCAAAGTGCTGAAAAATAACCATATATGGAGTCGTGTCCGGAACATTTAACCCAATAACCATCATCTATTGTGGATTAGCAATCAAGACAATTCTACATAACACCGACCTAAAAAATACCTATAAAAGACCATCAGGTAATCTACTGTACAAGTGGGGGTCATACAAAATCTGCGGATTTATGCGAAATGATTTTGGGAGTATCGTAACTAAAAACTTAATAAATTATATATATATATAAATTATATATATATATATATATATATATATATATATATATATATATATATATATATATATATATATATATATATATATATATTCATTTATTCATTTTCTTTTCGGCTTAGTCCCTCTATTATCCGGGGTCGCCACAGCGGAATGAACCGCCAACTTATCCAGCACATGTTTTACGCAGCGGATGCCCTTCCAGCTGCAACCCATCTCTGAGAAACATCCATACACACTCATTTACACTCATACACTACGAACAATTTAGCCTACCCAATTCACCTGTACTGCATGTCTTTAGACTGTGGGGGAAACCGGAGCAACCGGAGGAAACCCACGTGAACATGGGGAGAACATGCAAACTCCACACAGAGATGCCAACTGACCCAACCAAGACTTGAACCAGCAACCTTCTTGCTGTGAGGTGACAGCACTACCCACTGCCAAAGTCAATAATATTACTGAAATCAATTTAAAAACTGAATAACTATAAATTTACACACATTTACACAAGTAAATAACTAGACTCAATAATGGCCTAAAAATCTGCGGATTTCTGCATGCCCAAATTTTTTGTGTGCCTATTTATAAGTAAGGCCGAATACATGGATGGATTTCTTGCTATTGTCATTGTCATATTTTTTGTTTAATCAGCCTGTACTCTGCATATTTGTCTCTTATGTCTTTTTTGTGTTTCCAGTTTGTTATATTTGACTTCCTGTATGTTTGTGAACCTAATGTTGTCTCCACTGATTACTGTTTCTTTCAATGTCTGTTCGTACTATCTCTTTTTGTTACATACTTCGTAATGTGCCTTTGAGCTCTGGAAAAACGCGATATAAATAAAAATGTATTATTATTATTATTATTATTGTTATTATTATTATTATCAAGAAGTATCAGATCTAGGCATGGATCGGTATAAGATTCAGACAGTATAATAACCTTGGATAAAATCATCACTGTTTCATGGTTTTGCGGTATTGTGATTACTGCCCTAAAATATATTCTTTTTAAATGTCTGGGTAAAAAGCAAAAACTTTTTTCCCTTTTGAACACAATATATTTTATTTTGAGAAACATTTCAAAGATTTTGGGACAGTAAACATGTCAGGCTGATTAATTCAAATCAATTATTGACTTTTGCTGTCTTCGTTTGTTTCAGAAACACAATTTAAAAGGGCATCTTTGGATATCTTTTCTGTTGGAGATACTGTTGTTCTATAAAATGTAGATAAAAATCTTACACATACCTTAGGAATTGTATAGCAGAAAATTTTAACGGCTTTAAAACCTTGACTTTTCCAAACCGCAGTATACCTTGAAAACGGTTATCGTCCCATGCCTATACAGATCACTATGCAAACATAATGAAGTTCAAGTTTTGGTCCAGCAAAGATAATGATTGCCATTTAATAGCTGCAGCAATACAATCTTGCTGACATCAAGGATGAGTGGACTCTTTTGGAGATTCAAGCTTTTTTTGGTCTTCGTCATATTAAACAGCTAATCTGTCTTACGGATAGAGTGGACCTGATTTGGAGTATTTCATTTATGATTTGCATGGCATTAGATGCAAATACAATATTTTTAAAAGGTTTTCTGTTTTACAGGTTTCAAATAATTGTTCTTGGTTTAATATTGTTTTCATAATAGTATACATTTGACTTAAAATAAGCATACTGTGTGTGCAGTTTAGGTATGCTTCTGTATGTTTCGTGAAAGAGTACATTGTTCTATTCTAAACAGACACAGTCAGCTCAACTTTAAGTCAATCTCCTGATTGCCAGATTTCTTTACATGACTTGTTTCCATTAGACGGGAAGTGACACATATAGCAATGCTCCAGAGAGGGCAAACGACATACGATCTTTGTGAGTCTCAAACACCAGAGACTATTTGAGTCCTGGCTGTTGTGTGAGCAATTGTCTGACAAAATACACTAAACTGTATTTGAAACCAAGAGTGTCTCTGATGTTCTGACATTTAACTTGCAATCGGCTGATAATTAGGAAATTCTGTATTCATGTAGGCAATAAAGAGGACAATCATTCGACACCCGCTAGTCAAAAATCTGTATTCATCACCTTTGGTGTGAGGTCAGGTGATAGAGGACACAGCATAAAGAGATTTATAGAATAAATAGCAATCAGTCAGAATTATAATGAGCTTTATTTGCCAAGTGTGCTCAAACACACAAATAATTTTTGTGTGTTTTTTTCAAAAGCTCAGGTTACATACATACATACATACATAATGTTGTGTGTGTGTGTGTGTGTGTGTGTGTGTGTGTGTGTGTGTGTGTGTGTGTGTGTGTGTGTGTGTGTGTGTGTGTGTATCACCTGTCATCATCCTCACCTGCCATCATGAGATGTAGGATAAAATCAATATTTTTCCACTGAAATAATTTGAATAATACAGAAATTGCAAAATCATTTCTATGATCAAAATCGCTGTATTTTGTGTATCTCCTGTTCAATTACAGTGAGTTGAGGCAGCACCGAGCTGTGCCTCATGTCAAATTGTGCAATGTCTTGCAAACTGGGTTGAGCACGTGCCTTTTGTTTACTCTGTGTATGAAACCAATGTATTGCTTTATTCAAATGTTTTTATACATTGTAGACATTTTTATTATATGTTCTCACTTCCCATATAGGTAATGTATTTCATGATTGTCTGTCACTTATTTAGTGTTTGGATCTGATGTAAAGCCGCACTGAAAAGACAAAAAGTGAGACAGGCAGCAGCTCTGTCGCAATGAAAGGGTCTCACGTTTATTCTTGTTCCGTAGTTGCTCTTCTTCTAACATTACATAGTCAAGTAAAGTTCAAGGAGTCTGTTGTTTTTTTGTTTTGCTCTGACTGACTGCAAAAATGGTGGATGTAATAGCTCAAGAATTTCTCAAAATTGGATATTTAATCAAATCGTGAAGTAATAAATAATTACCACAGTGACCAACAAGTCTTCACATTTATCCTGTGGGCCAGCCTGATCACCCGGTCGTGACCTACTCACACCTGCAGTTGCCCACGATGGACGTCCAGTGTTCTCCAGGCCCTAACACCTAGACTGCAGCTCCACACAGAAAGTTTGGCCAGAGGAAAAATGGTCATGCACAACTGAGCCTGGTTTTTTTTTTCTTCACTTTCGTCAATTGGTGAAGTTTGTTCCTCGCCGCTGTCGCCACTAAGTTGTTTGGTTTGGGACTTGTGAAGCTGCAATGTTGTGAACCTTGTTTGTGTTACTTTGTGTTACTTGTGACTGGTCCAAAGGGAAATCCCAGCGAAGCTGATTGGTCAGCGTAGCAACTCCAATGACGTGTTGGAATTCCCCAGTCGGTGAAGAGGGGTTTCCTTACTTTCAGGGAAGCTTGGAGTCGGTTGCTAGAAATAGTGAAGTCCTTCCTGGAGTTTCGGCTCTCTGCGGAATTCTGTAGTTATGACAGTGTTTCAGAGTTTTGATGAGTTGACCCGATGGCTTGTTGTTGAAGCAGTTGCACAATCAGTATTTGGCAAATATGTTGGGTGCATATATTTGTAAGTCGGTGCCTCACCACCCACAAACCTCACCGAATATCACTGAGATAGATAGATAGATAGATAGATAGATAGATAGATAGATAGATAGATAGATAGATAGATAGATAGATAGATAGATAGATAGATAGATAGATAGATAGATAGATAGACAGACATAACTTTTATGATCACCAGCCACTGTGGCTAGGAGTTTTCCAACGTTACTAGCCACCCGACATTTTCACATTACATGTTTCCACTGTGGGATCATTCATCCCAGATGCCTCAGAGCCCAGATAAGTCGACTGCGCTTCTGAACACTGTTAACATGGGGCTTCCTTTTGGCACAGTACAGTTTTAACTGGCATTTGTGGATGTAACTACGTATTAGTGTACTTAAAGGTTTGCCAAAGTAGTCCTGAGCTCATGTGGTGATATCACTTAAAGATGAATGAGGATTCTTGATGCAGTGTCGCCTGAGGGATCAAAGATGCCAGAAGTTCAGCTTAGATTTGCTCTTTTGTATTTTACACACTAAAATTCCTCTAGAAACCTTGGACCGTTTAATGATGTTATGCACTGTTGATGGTGAAATATCCAAATGTCTTCCTATTTTTCTTTGAGGAACATTGTTTTTAAACATTTCAATACTTTTCTCAAGTATTTGTTGGCAAATACAGCTGACGGAGGAAGTACAACCTTTACTGGGCCTTTTTCACAATGGAGTCTATGTGAGTTAAGGTTGGGCGATGTTGACCAATTTAGCATCGTACGATGTTTAATGTGAAACATCACGATGGACGTCTTCATAGGCGGAGGTCAATGAATTATTTATGAATAATTAATTAATTCATAACGAATTAATTATTTGTAGCCTACCGTTTCAATTACCTGGTCTTTGTTTTACCCATAACCAAATCATAAATAAATAAAGATAAGTTACACACAAATTACCACCTGTCAATCACTTTTTCCGCGGGACTCTGGCATGAGTAGGCAGAGTGATCTGTGTCAGTCATTTGTTTGGTGCGGTGGATGGCGGAGGGGTGTCACGGACGAAAGTGAGCGGCGCAGGGGTTGCTCGCGGACAAAAGTGAGCGGAGCTGAGGTGTTGCAGACGAAAGTGAAGAGGGTTGGAGAGTCGCGGAACAAAGTGAAAATGAACAGTGGACAGGGGAGGAGGGCGGTTGAGGAGGGAGATTGGTAAAATGACGTGCCGGATCCGGCGTGTTCCGGCACAAATTAAGCCCTGGATAGAGACAAGATTAATTAAATATCACGTTTAACAACTATAGTGAGACGCGATCCACTATCATCTTTGATAAACTGTCCGACGTACACTATTCTCTGCAGCTCAGACGAGCGCATGACAGTGTGTGTGTGTGGCTGTGTGTGGTCACGTGATGTGTGTTTTCAGTGGACGTAGGGCTGTTCAGAAATGCTAGATGAAACACCAGTGTGGACGTGGGTCATTTTCGTTCTAAAATGCCATTTTAAAAGTAAGCTGTATTAGTGTAAATGGTGCCTGAGTGTGTATTTTTCATGAGCGGGATTGCGACGGGGGCGGAGCGATGGATCGCCATGCCGGCTTAGCATCGTGATGCTATCGGCCATCGGCGATGGACGATGGCATCGTCTATCGGCCCAACCCTAATGTGAGTGTCCCACTTCAGGTCCTGAGAGATGCCGGTGTGCAAGAACCTGAATGACTCCATTGCTGCTACCATTCTGTCCATGATGGTGAGTGAGTGGAGAGCAGGGGGTTCTCCTGAAGTCCAGAACCATCTTCACTGTTTTCAGCTTGTTCAACTCCAGGTTGTTATGACTGCACCAGACAGTCAACTGCTCCACTTGAAGTCTATATGCAGACTTGCTCCTGGATGAGCCCAATGACTGTGGGGCTGTATACAAACTTCAGGAGCTTGAAAGAGGAGTTTTCTGCAGTGCAGTTGTTGGTGTACAGGGAGAAAAGCAGCAGCGGGGCTCTGGTACTTGATGTGAAGACAAACTAGAAGTCTTTAGCTAGCTTGAGAAGATATTATTCTAAACAAAAGAAAAGCTTTAACACCTGCTGGATCTGCATGTTTTTCCAACTCTAATAGAAAAAAAAAACAAACAAGTGGCCAATCTAACTAGAAATAGAGCATTGATAGTTCTTTTTGATTGATGATATCAGAGACAAAATAAGCGCTTTGAAAAATTAAATTAAACCTGCTAAAATTAGAGCCTGATTACCACACTGTAGATCATCAAAGGATACATTAAAGACTTTCTTATGTAGTGTTTTTGGTTTTGTCTCAAATATTAACAATAAACTTAAATATTATTATTGAATCTTTAGCCTCACACAGAGCACCAATTAATGTAGTGAACCTTGTTGCTGTGAGGCAACAGTGCCACCCACCATTAGTTTAAATAACATAATTTATTAATTTCAAGATTCTGACTAATAAGAAGTGTTCACGTCCTTAAACAACTTGTAATTTCTGAGATCCATCTTCTACCACAAATTATTTTAGGACTAAAGTTTAGTAGCTGATAGTGTTCCCATAGAAATACATAATTAAAGTCCACGTATATGAACAGCTCAGACTGTCTCATGTTGTTATCTCAAAATTTTTGTCATTATGAGACAACATGAACACAGCTAGTTGAAAAGGTTCTTTTTACCTTTAATAAATGATGTTGATGAGTGACTAACATTTGCAATGGTGTTTTATGAATATTCAGAAAACTGTCTAACATGTTCATCTTGCTTGATTTATGAACATAATATAAACATCTATAAAATCATATTTATGCAAAACAGAGGTTAAAATGTCATTGTATGTTGAAATGCAATACTTCCATTCAAAGGTGTAATTTAGGTGCTTTACCATACGTAACGTTTTAAGGCAAAGCATGACAACATGACTAGACGGGTGATTCTCTGGCTTGTACAAAAAATAGTTTTGCTTAAGTGATAAAAAGGCACATTTTCAGGAGAAATTTGGTGGGTTTCACTTTATTTTGATGGTCCATTTGGGTATTAGTAGACTGTCTGCTTAATATCTGTTGATACTGCTCCTTCAACAGACATTTAACTGACTTTAAGAAACTTTACAAGTGCATGTCAACTTACCCTAACCCTAACCCCAACCCCAACCACCAGTCTACTTGTATGTAGATGCAATGTAACTTAAATTCAACAAACGGACCATCAAAATAAAGTGTGACCATCAGTTAAATGATAATATTGAAAAATAAAATATGGCTTAATTTTTTGTTAATAGCATCTTTGATTTCAGCAGAATGTGATTTATATGATTTATTGTCAAATTAATATAAACATTTTACATTTAATTGCATCATTACTTTGCTATTAAATCACTTTGAATCATTATTATTTATTGTAAGATAATTTCAAAATAATTAAAGAGTTCTCTGTTGTCTGTGTTAACAAATCATATTTACGTAAAGTAAGTAAACTAAAAGTAAATACCACTATTATATTTGAGATGTTCTGCTGCTAATACTTAAAGAAAAGCACCTCAGACAACAAACAAACCCACCAAATCTGTTAGAAGCTCAATTTACACAGAGTAATTAAGATGTCTGCTTTAGGACAGAAGCATTAGAAGACTGTGTTCCCAGTGAACTTTGATACAGGTTAATTAAATATTGAATGATGTCTCTCTCAAATGAACATGGAATCTCATTGGAGGTCTTTGTAAGCCTGCTTGTTTTTTATTTGATTTCAGCCTTGTTTACTCACTGTTTAATATTTACTTTTAATACTATTTACCGAAATGTTTCTGTAAGAACACAAAGTGGTTTGTTTTCATGGCTTCTTTGCAACACTGAGTAAACCATACACTGTAGATTTTTTTAGTGGATGTGATTTAAAAAAAGTAAATTAACATTCCCAAAATTACATACATGACTCTTCCCCCACTCGATTCCCTCAGTGACTGGCTTCCCTTTGTTCAAGTTGGCTGATTGTGGCCCTCCTCCAGCGCCGGCATCCTCAGTCTTCTTTTTGGCAACTGCAATTAAAACTTTTTGAGTCTGGACAGTGGAATGGCAAGCTGGCTATGAATACATACTTGCATAGACTATACTTCTATACTACATTCTGAACATTTATATTTTTCACCTACTGCCTTGTTCTTCTCCACTTAGGTTGCGGCTGTGTAAGAGTTAAAGCAATTACTGTTATACACTTGTAAGCTGAGGAAATATTATATACTATTCCTTCTATGCTAATGAAGGACTACTGGGACAATCCAATTAAAGGAGGAGTCCTCCTGGCGTGGAAGAGTTCATCACAGCTCCAATATACATCTCTGCCATTTGTCTTACTGAAACCATGTGCTTTTTGCCATACACAATTCATCTGCTTGTGACCTTCTTTCATATAACTTTGTCATGTTTGGTGTCATTCGACAGTTTGTGACTTGAACATTGTAGTGAGAAAATCAACAGAGTATTTCAATATATCTATTTACTATTGTTTAGTCATGGCCTGAGGTAAATACTGTAACAACAACATTAACCAAGGTGGGCGAGATAATTTTTAATTAAGAGACATGGAAAACGGGATGTACTCTCCTATATGCCGGAGGTTTGAGGTGGACTGCAACTGGACTAATGATCTTAGTCACAGAAAACAGGCTGATAAATTTAGGAGCGAGTTTATTACAAACGGTACGGAGTGGAATGTATTTGGATAAAAGCCACACTCTTTAACGACAACGTAGACGGGAGGCTTAGACTGGTTGCGATCGGCTTTAGCCTTGGAGCGACCACCCACCTGGAGAAGGGTCAACCTGGCCCATCTCTAAGTGCGTTGGCACCTCTGGACAAAGGCATGAGCAGAGGGGACTGCGATTTCAAAACAAGTGGCTGGTACCCTAAGCTACACTCAAATGGAGATAGGCCCATGGCAGATACTGACACCAACATGTTATATGCAAACTCAACCCAAGAGAGCTGCTGACACCAAGAGGATTGATTCTGAGAAGCCAAACATCATAATGTTCACTCAAGATCCTGGTTGGCTCTCTCTGTTTGACCATTACTCTGAGGGTGGAAGAAGAAAGTGTCACGGTTGTGGATCTGAATGTTCTTCTTGCATGTGTGTGGAACTGACTGGAAAAGCGGCTCTTTGGGGTACTACAGTCTGGGAGCGAAAATTTCCTTGTTGCACTTCCTTTAAGACATTTTCTGATGAACTAAAGGCGGCGCGGAGGCTTGCTGAACTTTAACAGAACAATCTGAGTGTGGCTGAATTCTCCATTGATTTCCGTACTCTAGCAGCCGAGTGTAAATGGAATGTGGAAGCACAGTGGGATATATTTTTTCATGGACTAGCGGATTATATCAAGGATGAGATTTACGCAATGGATTTACCGAAGACCTTACATGGTCTCATTGACTTAGCCATCAGAGTGGACACCCGACTGCAGCAGAGGGGAGTTCACAAAGAGCGACGAACACACACACCCCACCTAACCACACAGACTCTTTTTGCATCAACAGCTCCTGATGTCACCTCGCTCGACCACGAGACCGAGCCCATGCAGATAGGCAGAGCTCGCCTTTCCGGAGAGGAGAGACGTCGACATCAAGCAGCTGGTCTATGTATGTACTGTGGAGGCGCTGGACATTTTGTGGCTCTTTGTCCAGTCAAACGCAAGAGTCCGATCAGGGGTAAGAGTTTGAGGGTCGGTGAGGCCATATTAAACGAACCTTCTTCAGACAGCATTACGTTACCCATAAGACTTTGTACTGATTCTGATGTTCATGACTGTCTTGCGCTCGTTGATTCCGGAGCTGAAGGAAATTTTATTGATGCTAAACTGGCTTATAGCCTGAAAATTCCTGTAATTCCTCTTTCTTCACCTATTGCTGTTCACTCACTTAGCGGTATTTCTCTTCCTACCATTACGCATTCCATGGGTGCTATCAAACTTATCACTACTGGCAATCATTCCGAAAGTATTAAGTTCTTCTTAACAGAAACGCTCGCCACTCCGGTGGTCCTCGGTCATCCTTGGTTGGTCTTGCATAAACCCCACATTAACTGGGGTTTTAATTCAGTTTTCTCTTGGAGCGAGAGTTGTCATGAGTCCTGTCTATTGTCTGCGTGTTCTGCTGTGTCTCGTTCTATGTTGCAGGAGGAACAGATGGATCTATCAAATGTGCCTCGTGAGTACCTTGACCTGAAGGGAGTGTTCAGTAAGTCCCAGGCTGCATCTCTTCCTCCGCATCGTCCCTATGACTGTGCCATAGATCTATTACCAGGTACGTCTCCGCCTAAAGGCAAATTATACTCGCTTTCTGCTCCTGAAAGGGAGGCCATGGAGAAATATATTTCTGATTCTCTGGCAGCCAAGATCATCTGTCCCTCTTCTTCACCGGCGGGATTTTTTTTTGTGAAAAAGAAGGACGGTTCCCTTTGTCCCTGCATTGACTATCGGGGGCTAAACAACATCACGGTAAAGAATAATTATCCTTTGCCGTTGATGTCTTCAGCCTTTGAACGTCTGCAGGGGGCGAGATTTTTCACAAAACTAGATCTCCGCAATGCTTATCATTTGGTCTGCATAAGAGGGGGGGAATGAGTGGAAAACGGCATTTAACACCCCTAGAGAGCATTTTGAGTACTGCGTTCTGCCCTTCTGTCTTTCCAACGCTCCGGCTGTTTTCCAGGCACTCGTCAATGATGTTCTGAGAGATATGATAGATCAGTTTATTGTTTATTTATGTCTACCTGGATGACATACTGATATTTTCTCATTCTCTCCAGGAACATGTTCAGCACGTCAGACGAGTGCTTCAGAGGCTGTTAGAGAATGGGCTTTATGTCAAGGCGGAGAAATGCGTCTTTCATGCACAGTCTGTTCCTTTTCTAGGGCATATTCTGTCAGTCGAGGGGATGCGCATGGACCCAGAGAAGATTCAGGCTGTGGTTGATTGGCCAACTCCAGATTCCTGTAAGGCCCTGCAGAGGTTTCTGGGCTTTGCCAATTTTTACCGGCGATTTACTCGCAATTTCGGCCAGCTCGCCGCACCTCTGACCGCCTTGACCTCTTAGTCCTGTGGCAATCCGCCTCAAATTACCTCCAGCGTACAGGAGGGTTCATCCCGTATTCCATGTGTCCAAAATTAAGCCCGTTTTTCATACGCCCATTAATCCGCATACTCCGGTTCCCCCTCCGCCGCGTCTCATATATGGGGAGACTACTTATTCGGTTAATCGCATTCTGGACTCAAGACGGAGGGGATGAGGATTCCAGTACTTGGTAGACTGGGAAGGTTATGGTCCTGAGGAGAGAAGTTGGGTTCCTGCTGGGGACATATTGGATCACTCTCTTATCGATGATTACAATCAACAGGTAGGCTCTTCTGGGAGCGCCATGAGGCGCTCCTAGGAGAGGGGGTATTGTCACGGTTGTGGATCTGACTGTTCTTGCATGTGTGTGTGTGTGGGTAGTGGATGTGTTTGTTTTGGTTCTTCATCATGTGTTGTGTTTATATGTTTGTTTACATTCATCAGCTGGGTTGTCACGTGTTTTGTTATAACTCATCACTCAGCTGTGTTCTATTAGTCACAGCTGTTGCACATTACCACGTTCCTTTATATGTCCAGTGTTTACTGATAGCCTTTGTCAGTCCGTTATTGTTCACTCCTGTGTCTGCTTTCTGTTAGACTCTCTCGCTCGCTTTGGTGGAGGCTCTACGATATAGCCTGCTTCATTTGGACCTTATGCTCGTCTCCGTTTCTTTGATGTTGTTACTACTGCCTGATCTGAAGACAACATTATCTGTGAGAGACTTCACCCCAGATCCGCTTCTCTAATGAACTTTATCGTGGGGAAACTCGACGATTTCCTTGAGAGCTGCTCCATAGCGCTACCTTTCCCTTCCCTTGATATCTGGTGAGATATCCATGAGAGACTGCTATACGACGTTGGTTCACGGACGAACCTTTACCACTGTTTGGCGTGTTGTATTCTGGTGTGGGCATCCTTGCCCTATTATATCTGGTGGGATCTATACCAGTTGTGACTCTTTAAATAAATCATCTTGTTTTTACTTGCATTTGGGTCTCCTGTGTATATCTTTGTGACAGAAAGACTAACTGTGGCCTCTAACAAATGACAGAACTCCTTCCAGAATTTGGAAATAAACCGGTCCCCTGTCAGAAACCATGACTTTTGAGAGGACTTTTCTTGGCTGCTGCATGGAGGGCGCCATAGCGACCAGCGTCTTCCGGTAGAATGTTTAGAACTTCCGCTTATAGCGTTTACAACTGGTAATTTGTGCTCCGAAAATAGGTTTCAATAGCGTTTTGAGTGGATTACGAAGTGTTTTGTGACACACCTTTTTGAAAGGTGTGTGTTAAAGCTGTTATAATCTTTTAGATGTGGTTCAAGCGAGAGAGAAAAACGTTCTCCTAGTTCATGTGTCTGCCATCAGAAATACAGTGTGTGTGTGTTCCCATCCTGTCAGCTGTTAGCTCAGCGGCTCTTCAATGCGCGTGCACGCACACACACACACACACACACACACACACACGCAATACTTCACTGCATTATAGAGCAAACCAGATTACTGGCATGAAGCTTAACAGGTAAAAATGACCAATAAAAGTTTGTTACTGATACTCTACTGGCTGATTTGCATGTTGATTCTAATCGGGAGCCGTTTATGTTTATGTTAGTGGGACAGTACAGGCTACGTGTGTCAAATAGTTTGGTGAATTACATTTGTTTGGGTTTGATATATTTGAAAGAAAGAGAAAATGTTGACTTTAGCGATGACGAGGCTTCATTTAAACGGCACAAGATGCCGTCTGACAACGAGGGAAAAATGCCTCACAGCAGTTGTTTTTCATTCCCATTAGATCGCATTTTTTTTAATGATCAGTCCAGGAGGTGGTGCTGATCGACAACAGTATTAGTTCAAAGACGTTAAAAGCAAGTAAAATAGATTAAAACTATCATGACTGTTTATACGCATCAGCATGCTGACCGGAAGTTCTTAGCATTCTCCTTGCGCATACACGCAAAGCATAATAGGTAATTTTGCTAAGAAAAAGGTCAATAAGGAAAACAGTCTTCCATTCATCATCCTCTCATATGCAAACCAAGCAATATGCGTTGTGAAGATCCAGTTTTGTAAAGAAGGCCACCTCCTGCAGACGTTCGAAGGCAGACGACATCAACGGCAAAGGGTAGGTATTTTTTACTGTGATGCTGTTCAACCCTCGATAGTCAATACAGGGACGAAGAGAACCATCCTTTATCCCTCTCTAGAATAGAAAGCAAATAAAGTTTGCCTTTAGTCATAGGAACGATGAGGAGGTAGAGAACCAGCTCGAGACTTACTGAACACTCTCTTCAGATCCGAGTACTCAGGTGGCACGTTAGATAGATCCATGCTCTCTTTCTGCAATACAGGACAAGAAACAATAGAATGAGCAGACAAAAGAAAAGACGAATGACAACTCCCACTCCAAGAAATAACACAATTGTTTCTCCAGTCAATTTGAGTATTGTGAAGTGTCAACCAGGGGTGTCTTCGAACCACCGGTGTGAGAGGAGACTCTGTCAAAAAAACAATTGTTTTCAAAGCGATTACCTGAAGTCATGAGTCTGATAATGGCCCCGTTTCAGAAAGGAGGATAAGTGAAAGTCATTGATTAAATAAAGAAAAGATTGACACAGCTTCTTCTACCGCAGTAAATTCCGTTTTTACTGTTGATATTTGGCACCAGTTAATCAGAAAGTGACAATTTTGTTCTCTTTGATTTGTTGGATGAAAATGCTGCTATATTTGCACATCTTTCATGCAATATTCCAGTTTTGCACATAAATTTAATTCGCGTTTTTGGATAGAAACATAGCTATTGCCTACATTTCAGTCACACAAAGAACAAAGTCACGTATGAGAATGGCATGTCCTTTTTTAATGAATAATTAGCTTAAATTCACTGACCTTCGACAGGGACATGTACTGTAACTAGATTACTGGGATTATTGCTCATTCTAAAAACTATTTTTTTAGTTCTGCTTACATTTTAAATGTCATATCAACCTCTACCACTTGATCAATAATAAAGGCAGACACACAAGTGGACTATTAAATCTATTAAAATCTCAATTTTAGAAAGTTTATCTTAAACTGATCAACGTGTGTACAAGTGGGAACCTTAAATGATGCAGTAAACCTGATGCAGTGGTTTTGCTTTTTTAAATATATGGTCATATTTGCTATAACTTTGCATGAGCACATCAAGTTAAGCTGGAGAAAGAAATGCTGATCTCTTTTTTTCAGATGTTGCCATGGTGACTCATAATATCTGCGCTCCATTAAAAATGCCTTTTTATAATCGCGGTGTGCGCGATTAACTCTGAGTTGGTCTACTCAAAGTTGATTGACCTAACTCAGATCAGCTATTCTGAAACCGAAAACTTTCAAGTTTAAACTCCGAGTTGGTTGGACCTCCTCACTGAAACAGGTCTAGTGTCAGTAGAAAGGGTAATCGATGAAAGGGGTGAAATACTAAGGGCCTGGACAGTGATAGGTTTAGGCATGGAAGTTATAGGAAGTTTGAGTCTTTTAGCAAGCACAGGGTCAATGAAAAGATGAGGGTTGTAGAGAGATAAACAGTGCGCATTTAGCCAAGAAAGAGTGACAAAATTTGTGCTCAACAGCGTAAAAGGCTGGTGTGGGAAGTCGAGGCTCTGTGAATCCTCACACTGGTTTGGCTTATAAGAATGTTTTTTTTTAACTACAGCAGTTTGAACTGTAGTTTTGGCGGATGACTAAAAAGTTATCAGTATGATGGTGAAAAACTGTACATTTCTAGTCAAACCATCCTTCTGCAATTTTGTAACAAAAACAGAAATATGGGCAGTTATAAAAGCAAAAAATTTGGTAGAGCGTTGCGATTATGTGATTGTATTGCAATATGAAGCAATTAGGTGTTGATGTTAAATCAAAAGTAATTCACAAATCCCTAAATTAACTGATTTAATGACAATAACATGGTTACAACTGCAATAGTTATAAAACTACATAAAATGATAAAACATGAAATGATAAAAAAAACATAGCTTAAATGTAAAATAATGTTATCTGAGAAAGAGAGAGACAGGGGAGGGAGAGAGACAGACAAAGAGCAGTGAGTGGGCCCCAAAGCCAAAGAGCCTGATAGCAGTAGAGCCAGAGAAGATAGACTACAGAGCAGGAGAGGAGCAGAGCAGAAAAAAAGATCAGAGCAGGAAATGAGGCAGAGCAAAGTTTACCAACTATTTTGTATCTTTCTTGACCATGTGACCAAAGCCCAAATACTGAGATATACAAACTGACCAATCAACATGTGACCACATCATAAAACCCCTAAAGTCCACATATTTACCAGGCCCTGATCTAATCAGTATCTGCCTTTGGAATCTGTATGCAACTTTTTAGCAAAAAGACATGTTTTGCCATATAAACAAAATATATATGATAATTTTCATTCCTACAGACTGCAAACACATTGGTAACGGAGGGTTCCATTGGAGGTCTTCTCTCTACTTGAAGGAGTTGCATTTGTGAGGTAAGTTCCGAAAGCTGTTTAGCAAGAGTTGTTAAAGCTAAGTTTGTGTTGAGCATCTGCACTTCCGCTTGGTCCATGCACAAATTGCCATGGGTGAGGAATTCAGTGAGCCCTGACATACTCACTAAATCCATGAAGAGATTCGGTCCGTTCTGTCACAAAAGGGAGCAGGCAGGATCAAATTGTAAAATGCATTTATTACAAGTAGATCAGTACAATCAACAAGAGTCCTAGATAGTCAGCATGACCAGACAAATTGAGCATATTATAACTCACGTAGCCAGACAACACAGCAAGGCAAGACCTAGGGAAATAGGACAACAACATGAATGGACTGAATACTAAAGACTAAAACCAGTGTCCTTGTATAGCTGGTCTTATTAGGCTGCAGCTGTGACCGCTGATGAATCAGCTGACTGCATGTGACTGCAACAGATACAACAACAGAAAGAGAAAACAGATTCATGTAGCGTGGAACTATACTGTAGGCATATGAGCTGGTTATGTTGAGTTTGCAAAGCTAAAAAATTATCTGTTTGATCAGTGGTGTTTATCTCAAAGTAGAAAGTTAAGAGCAATTTAGACAACTCATTCTGTTTGAGGAATTTAAGAACTGTTTGCCTAAGGGTTGTCTCTGTTTATTTGAATGAACATAAAGCAGTGAATTTAAAAGAAAAGAAGCTGCAACTTTGGCAGATGAGTTTGTTTTAACTCAATGCCAGCCAGTGAGCCTGTGAGATCTCTGGGTAAGCGAAACTTGCCAGTACCCAAGATGCAGAACCAACTTGATCAATACAATTGTCTAGCAATAGGAGAGGATTTAGTAACAGCATTTACCTTGCAAAAATCTCTACAAAAACAAAGAGACTCATTCTGGTTCTCAGAGTCTCATGGGAAGGGCCAGTACAATAGGTCTCTATTTAAAAGGTTTCCCCTTTTTAGCTCCTGTTAAGATGTTTGCTATGGATAGTTCAACTTCAGAAAGGGTTTGTTTTTATTGTAAAAGATTGACTTATCTTAATGAAGATTGTCCCGTTCCATGCAAGAAACAGAAGTCCACAAAAACTATCACACTTGTGAGTTCCCCAGTGTCAAGTCTACCTCTGTCATCCTTAATTCCCAAAGTTCTGTCTGACAGGTCAAAGTCTAAGACTGGTGAGTTAGCTGGTTCGTCGTCATTTTTGATGAATGGTTTTGTTTGCATGTCTTCTGATGCCAAACATAGACAAGCTATTAAGATTTGGTAGAAATACTGGAGCTTTCCAGTCTCCAGGACACCTTTCTTTTTAACGAAAAATCAGCTCAAGGCTCAGAGGTGATTGTTGATGGCTTTGGTGGAGGTTTTTAGTGAACCAATCCAAAAATGTCAAGTCAGGATGACTGGGTAGCATGTTTCAAGTGGTGTTTCCAAAAGTTTATATATCTGATACATTGCATCCTGCTAATAATCACTGCCTGTTTGGCCACTTGGGGGAGAGAAAAACTTTGGATTGTGTGTTACAGCATTTTGTTCTGACTGAGTAAAAGGTTAGATGTGGCTCAGTATTGTAGATCATGCCATATTTGTCAAATTATACACTCTCAGAAAAACGGTACAAAACTGTACCTTTTAAGGCAACTCTCTCAAATTCCCCAACATATTAATACACATAGACATATGAATAGACATAGACATTAATAGACATAGAGATATTAATAGACATTTTCCAACATTGTCTATATTGATGATGGTTACTTAACGTAGATTAAATACTAACAAAATTTCTACAGCTATTACTAACCTGTTTAAAATATTGATGTTTTCCTTCAAACCTTAAACACCATAAAGAACGCAAAGGTCTGTAACATGACATCAATCATGTGTAATGGATTAAATAATGATATTTTGGAGTAAGAACATCACAAAATTATGTAACTGTACATGACAAAAATTCATTAA
The DNA here is from genome assembly GCA_903798195.1 of Danio kyathit. Lineage (NCBI taxonomy): Eukaryota > Metazoa > Chordata > Actinopteri > Cypriniformes > Danionidae > Danio > Danio kyathit. The sequence continues at coordinate 19,407,184 of LR812520.1, forward strand.
CCAAGAGGTCGAGAGTGGGAAGCCTTTCTTTTATTTTTTTTACAACTGGTGCCATTACAATGTCAGAAGTTTCAGGTAGGTAGACATGCCAGTAGCTACAGCCCTCGGGAATTCTGTTTGCTACCAAAAAAGGAACCAAGCGAATTAAACACCATTTTTGTGAGGCAATTTAAACTATACTGCAACTTTGTTAAAATGTTTTTTTTTTTTCTGAAAGAGGAGCAGGTTTATTTTTCTTATCATTCTGTCCAACTGCAAACTTCTGAGCTCTTTGTTAAACTCTTGAATGGTTATGATTTTGTCTCTGTGAGCTTTACTTAAAATAAGGTGCAACACTAACAGAACCACATCTTCTAAAAAGTCATGCATCACATCCACTGGAAGTGAAGTTGTAACATCAAAGTAGTCTAGTTTGTCAAAGCATAACACCCTAAATGGCTTTAGTGTCTGGATTTTCTTTTACACATTTTAAATGGTAAATGTTGTGGAAATATAATTGTATTTAATCTAGTTTCATATTAACAACGATATTTATATAAATATAATAATATAATAATTTTTAAATAAATTTAATCTAATCCAAATTGTTTCACATGGCAGTAGCGGACAAGTAGAGCTAAATGAATATGTTTTAAAAAGTATTTTTTGTTCTGGGGATAATTTACCAAAACTTATGGAGTTGATTAAAACAGAAATTAATAAATTGAAATCGTGGTTTGATGTAAATAAATTGTCATTAAATATAAGTAAAACAAAGGTTATGTTATTTGGGAAGTTAAAAAGTAGTCATGATATAGATATACAAATTGATAATGAAGTTCTAGAAAGAGTGTATGCAATTAAGTTTCTTGGTGTTGTTTTGGATCATAAAATTAGTTGGAAACCTCAAATAAATAACGTGATATCAAAATTAGTCAAAACTGTAGCAATAGTGTATAAAGCAAAATTTATCCTGGACAATAAATCAATGTATATATTATATAACACACTCATGTTGCCATATATGAGTTATTGTGTTGAAATTTGGGGGAATACATATAAATCTAATTTACAATCGTTATGTACAATGCAGAAAAAAATAATTAGATTGATAGAAAAAGTGGGGTATTTGGAGCATACAAATCCTTTATTTTTTAAATTGAAGATACTGAAGTTCAATGATTTGGTTAAATTTAAAACGGCACAATTTATGTTTAAAGCTAGGAATAAATTACTTCCGAAATGTATACAAAAATGTTTTGAAGAAAGACAAGGGGGAAATAATCTGAGAGAAGAACACAATTTTAGGAGGTTGAAAACAAGGACAACATTTAAAAGTTTGTGTATGTCTGTATGTGGTGTGAAAATTATGGAACAGTCTAGAACAGATTCTCAAACAATGACAGGATATTAATCAGTTTAAAAAGCTGTATAAATATATATTATTAAAGGAATATGATGAAGGTGATTGAAAGCATAAAATGAGAAAGGTATGATGAAATTGTAGTTAATGGCTATTTGTAGTATAATGTTTTTGTTTTGCTTTTGGGGTCTATGTTATAAAATGTAAATGTATAAATGGAATCAAACATGTAATGTGTCAAAGATGCCAAAAAGATAAAATATGTCTTATGTAAAAAGAAGAGAGAAGTAAAAGAAGAAATAAGTTTAAGTAATAGACGAATGATGTGTGTGGTAATGGGGTGGGAAAATAATAAGCTTGGGCTTCATCCTGCTCCATTTTCGACCATGTTAAAATGAATATTTTTTTGTTGTTGAAGATATTTTATGTATGATATTTTGTTCGAAAATAAATCAAATCAAATCAAATATGTTTTAACTGAGAGCAATACGTTGTACTCATATTCCCAACAGCATAGTAAATTGCACAGAGTTTGTGCTTGTTATGTTTAGACCCTAGGAGATTACACACTTCAAATTCATCTTCATAAAAATTTTTACCTCAGGGCTTGTGGGTTACTTGCAAAGAATTTGTGGTTTTTAAAATAAGTCCATCTCGATAATCATACAGAACATCTTCATCTTTTTTTAATATTTAAGTTAGTATTTGGTTTTAATTGTAAACAATATTTCTTCAAGACCTCGCAAATAGGAATGTAAGAGTTACTTTCACACTTGTTACCACTTGAGTCTCTTAGTGTACTTACTGTACGGGTTCAGTCAACTTAAATTTTGATTTACAAAACTCTTTAAGCATGTATGGTGGCCTAATACGCTTTGAAGCCTCTGAAAGTCAGATGAATGTAGCACTTCTTGAAGTTCTGGACAGGCTGCAAGGTCAAAGCCATTTTTCCCAGATGATATGCAAGAAATTCACTGTAGTTCTCTTTGAAAAACCTAAATAGGAAATTAGGTTCAGTCCTAATTCTGGACTGACAGAGGCAAGTGGTTTTTCTCTCTGCATTTCAGAACGAAGGCAAATAGGTTCTCTGTAAATTGCTGCAACAGCTCATTCATGTTTGGAGGTGCAGAAAAATAAGCAATGTCAGTAGGCTCTTCCTCATCAATACATTCTTCCGCAACTACCTCAAGTGGAGGTAGAAGATCAGTAGTATGTTGTAACACCCTATTTTTAGGTTTTAGGCCTCTGAAAGACTCATACTTGGTAATGTTCTTTTGACAGTCATTAAGACCACAATTTACTGAAAAAAATGCCTTGTGTATGAATCAGACCAATGTGCTGGATTAATTTGACAATTGTGAAAGTTCTCCGCACACATTTAGGGCAGGGGTCACCAATCTCGGTCCTGGAGGGCCGGTGTCCCTGCTGAGTTTAGCTCCAACTTGCCTCAACACACCTGCCTGGGTGTTTCAAGTACACCTAGTAAGACCTTGATTAGCTTGTTCAGGTGTGTTTGATTAGGGTTGGAGCTAAAATCTTCAGGACACCGGCCCTCCAGGAACAAGTTTGGTGACCCTTGATTTAGGGCAATAAAAGGTGGGGCATGTTTGCAGATGTTATTGTAAGAGGTTGATTACTCTTGTACCTGGGGTAGGAAGAGGCGTGTTACCATCCACAGTTAGTTTCAAAACATACCACTGTAGAAACATCAGGATGTTCTTTGAATGAGAAGGATATGTCTAATTGAAGACAAAACAAGCACGAAATGCAGCAAGAGTCCCTTTATCCACATCGTTAACCTGGCAGAATTCGATCTCATCAACTCTGATGATTGCAGTGACTCATCTCGTAAACAGTTTTCCAGACATTGGCCTCTAGTACTTGAATTTTTGGATATGGTGAAGATGGTTCACTCTAAATGAAAGCACAAATCACATTTATATTAGTTAATTTATAATTATTGAATTAACAAAACTGATGAAGAGAAAATCAACATGCATAGAGTAAAATAATTAGAATTCACTGACTGATATGTGGTCAAAATAAATAGATTATTTAATTATAAATAGGTTCAAAAATAATAAAATGCATTTATCACAACACATACAAAACAGAAAACAATATACGCACCTCCTCAAGAACAATTAAATCTTCAGGTTTCTATCTGAACAATGCTGGAACATAAGATGTGACATACAAAAAGCTAGAATTAAAAAAAATAATTATAATTAAAAAGTAAAAAGGTTTAGGAGTCAATTACCAAGATGGTCTTTAATGAGAGATTCTTCTCGAGCTTCATTGAGCAGCTTTGCTAAAAAAGGATTTCTTTTATACACACCACTTCCACTGGACACCTTCACGGAACCGGTCAACGTTCTCAAAGCTTTACTCCTCCTTGTACTACAACCTCTCGCAACTGCCTCTGTATATGGCTAAGCCTATTTGGGCTAAGTCAATATGGAACGCCAATTGGGTTCTAATCAATTCGTACTCTCAGTTTACTAACCATTTCTCTGAAGTTTTCAGTGTGGCCACCAGAGATCTATCTACTGTACATCTGACCAACTGTTCCATTTACGTCAAGGCAATTCATCCATCTGATTACATGCTTCAGTTCTGGACTCTGACAGCAGCTAACGGGTGGAATGAAGTAGCTCTCATCTGTGTGTATCATCAAGGTTTACAACCCAACCTTCGCTCTGCCATATTTATGATGACACTATTGGATTAGAGTGTATTCTGCAATGCGTGACTTGCATCGCTCAAAACTTAGCCGCTTGCCACAATCCCGAAACCGCTCACCCGCCTGCTACCAGCGGTGTTGTCCTCCAGAACCTATGCAGCTCAGTTCCACTCATCTCTCCAAAACCGAAAGAGCTTGTCGTATGTCACATGGAGAATGCCTATACTGTGGAAGAACAGGTCATTTCATAAAAGAATGCCCCATGAAACCTTCTCCCCCAGTGGTGAGTACTTTAAATGTTCCTAAGGAAGTGTTGCATCTCACGCTTATACCTGCTATGCTAGTCACTCCAGAACTGTCTTAATCTGTCTCAGCCCTTATAGAATTTCATCTCTCAATCATGTCTCGATCAACTTCAACTACCCCGCATACGTCATCACCAGCATTACTCCTTCGGAACCATCTACGTAAAACCACTTGGATGAGGAAAGGTCAAACACTCCCCTGTGGTTCCTCTACAAATCGGTTATCTTCATCAGGAGAGATTGAGTTTTCTGGTACTGGAGGAATCTACCGTCTATATCATGTGTCTGAGATGCTACAAATGGGATTTATCCAAACCATCCACCTCACCGGCAGCTTCGAGCTTTGTCTTCGCTGGTAAGAAGGATGGTGGTCTCCGCCCCTGTATTGATTTCCATATTCTGAATTCCCAGATCATCCCCAGCCTTATCAACTTCACCTGGTCCCAGCCGCCCTGGAAGAACTTCGGGGAGCTTGCATATTCAGTATATTTTACCTTATTCATATCCGAGCAGGAGACAAATGGAAGAGGGTGTTCATCACCCCTGCTGGCCACTAAGAGTACAGGGTAATGCCGTATGACCTTTCCATCTCACCAGCTGTCTTCCAGACCTTTATGATTGAAGTGAGGGGAGTTTCTCCACCGTTTCGAGGGCAAGGGGTTCTCAGTATGTACACACTCCATTGTATTAGACACCTAAATGCCAAATTAATCTCTCAATGAACAATAAAAACTCATGTCATTATGAATGGAAGAAAAATGTTATAATATAACCATAATAATATCGTAATTTTTTTAATCTCAATAATTATGAAATTATATCTATAATGTTCATCGCAAGCAGTGTGTTTATGTATGTGTCTTTTGTGCATCCTATGTCTTTGTAGGTGTTTAGTGGAGGTGTCTTCCCTTTATGATGTTCAGAGTGGCCATTTGGGTTGTCAAATTATGTTGAGACAATAAAATTGAGATGGTTGGGCTATTTTAGGTATTAGATTTTGAATTGATTAAAGCAAATCAGCCAACTATATTGCCTAGCAGGTCTTGTGTTGATCAAACAGGTACAATTTGGAGGGCAAGTCTGTTTTTGTAGTCAGAGATTAAATCATTGATTTGTAACTTTAGCCATTCATGCATGTGTTTTACCATCATCATTGCAGTGTTCTCTGTAAGCTTAGCAGTTTATGCATTTTTTAATTTATTGGCAGGCTTGCTTCTGTATTCAGAATTTACACCATTAGTTAATTACCTAAGATGCTTAAGCATATTTTCATATCAGTTGGTAAAGAGTGTTAAAAGTGTGTTATGTTTTTGCTTTAGTCCAGTTCTGCGAATTTTGTGGCCCATTAATATCTTTAATTGGTCCAAGTATTTGGTTGATTTAAATTCAACCACAAATGGGGCCACCCAGGTCTGATATCATATATGTCAATGTAAGGGACCGTTCACATATAGCATCTTTTGCATGCTCAAGATCATTAATTAAAATGGAAACATGTAGCTTGCATAAGCAAATAGGAAGCCGCAGTGAATGGCAAACACCACAACTTTTCAGAGTGCTGTTGTAACCAGGAAAGTGACAGTGACTACGTTTACATGGACATCAGTAATCGAATTATTTGCTTTAATCTAATTAAGAGAATAATAAGACTAAGGTGTTTACATGAGTTGTTTTTTTATTATTTTTATTATTTTTTTATTTTTTATTAGAATATGCATAATGGTACACAAATTGGGATCATACAAATACAAAGAAATTGAAAAACAACAACAACAAACAACAAAAAAAAAAACAACAAAAACAAAAAGCAGCAATAATACAGTGAGGTACTGGCAGTTGCGTGTGTGTGTGTGTGTGTGTGTGTGTGTGTGTGTGTGTGTGTGTGTGTGTGTAAAGGTAACATGGTGGACAAATCAGGGTACATATATAAGGGTCAATACACAATCAATAAATGAAGCAAATATCGTAGATATAAGTAAACAGAAAGACAACAGTCAGTGGTAAGGTGGGGCATCAATGCTCGTAATGTATGCTAGTAAAAATGACAGAAAAAAGAAAGGACGATAGTAATAACTGACAGCAATAATAATAATAATTAAAAAAAAAAATAAAAAAAAAATAATAAATAAAAAATAAATCACCACTACACCAACTACTACTACAGAACGTTAGTGATATTATGACTACTACTGCAGCTGCTACTACTACAGCCACAACCACTACCACTACTACTAGTCTCTACTACTACCGATACTACTACAACATCTACTACAACTGATACTACTACAACAACGTCTACTACTGATACTACTACAACATCTTCTACAACTGATACTACTACAACATCTTCTACAACTGATACTACTACAACATCATCTACAACTGATACTACTACAACAACGTCTACTACTGATACTACTACAACATCTTCTACAACTGATACTACTACAACAACGTCTACTACTGATACTACTAAAGCAATCACTGCTACTACAACATCTACATCAACAACATCTACTACTTCTGATACAACTACAACAACGTCTCCTACTTCTACAGTAATCACTACTACCACAATATCTACATCAACAACATCTACTACTTCTGATGTTACTATACCGACTACTACAACTACTACTTCAACACCTTTACAACTTCTGGTACCACTATTCCAACGACCTCTACTACTACAAAACTACTCTACTACTACCTTAACACCCAACTACAAATACAATCGTTACTTCCACAATGACTACTACTACTACTACAACAACTACAGCAACCTGAATAATGACCAGGGTAGAAATACTTGTAATAATGATAATGAGGAGAAAACGGAAGGACAGGTCAGAAAAGCAATAATAATAGTAAAAGTAATAATATTAATGATAATATTGAGGAGGTGAGGGGAGATTGGGAAATCAGGAAGAGGACGAAAAATTATAATAAATAATAATAATAATAATAAGTAGATGAAAAAAAAAAAAAACAGGAAAGGAGAGGGAAAAGTGGAGAAAAAATAAATAAATAAATAAATAAATTTAGAAAAAATGAGGTGCTCCAAACAGAATAATGAAAATGGGAAAAGAAACGTTACTATAATAATAATAATGATATACAAATGATAAACCCAAAAGTAAAGAATAATATTAAAAAGGAGAATTTAACTACCAATATGATGAATTATTAATAATAATATAATGATAATAATAGTGATAAGAATGGTAATAGTAATAATAATAATAAAAGATCAAGAGGTGGGCAGGGAAACGCGATAACCACAATATACTCGCGCCGACAACAACAACAATAGTAATTATAAAAAAATAAAAAAAAAACCTTAACAATTTAAGTGGGTGAATGTTATGTGGTCAGTTTTTACCTTGAAGTGTACAGTGTTTGTCAGTTGCTTTGTGATGCATTAAAAAAGTATGACGTGCAGCATGGACCAGTCCAGTGCAATGCCCAGGCCGCCATGCCCACGTCACACTTACCCTGTGAGTGTCACAGGGTAAGCATGAGTTGCTTTTTGAATGTTCCTTTCATGATCGCGTTTTACATGTTACAGCACATAATTCGATTAACGTCATTGCGTCACCACGCTATGTGCATTTCCTCCGGAGTTTTATGTAATTTCGAGTGTTTCATTTTTAATTTGTCGACTTTAACTGCAGTTTGGCACTTTCACTTTCATTCAGGGACTTTTTATGTACTTCCTCCATGACAAACACACACAAGCACGGCTGTTTGACACTCTCTGCACCTACCAAGTCAGTGCAGCCCACAGTATACCTGCATCGTGAAATGCTGAGGTTTGTTTTTTTTTCTTCCATTCAGCATGCGGTATGAACTTCCATTAAAACAACACTTCCAGCAGTTCATAGTTGCATCCAATATCTCGTTTGTCACGGAGGACGTACATAAAAAGTCCCTGAACGAAAGTGAAAGTGCCAAACTGCAGTTAAAGTCGACAAATTAAAAATGAAACTCCCAAAATTACATGAAACTCCAGAGGAAATGCACATAGCGCGGTGACGCAATGACGTTAATCGAATTATGTGCTGTAACATGTAAAACGAGATCATGAAAGGAACATTCAAAAAGCAGCTCATGTAAACACCTTAATCTTATTATTCTCTTAATTAGATTAAAGCAGATAATTTGATTACTGATGCCCATGTAAACGTAGTCAATGATCAACACAGGACCAAACAGATATATATGGGCAATCCAGAGTCGTAGTCAGATATACAGGCAGATGGTCAGGGGGCAGGTAGCAGACAGGGATAAACAGATGAACATGGCGAGGATCAAAACAAACCAGAAAACGCATTGTAATGTCACTAAACAGATAACAAGACTCAGAGACTCTAGAGTGAGTGCTTGTGCTGCTTAAATAGTGTGTGTAATCAGTCCTTGACAATCCTCCGGTGGTGTGTGCACGCAATCACTCAGAATCAGGAACATGTGTGTGTGTGTGAGCAGAGTGCATGTATGAAGTTGTAGTCCATGAAATGGCAGATTAGTGATTGTGAAAGTTTTCCAGCGATCTATGGAGTTTAGACAGAGCCCCCCACCTCTAAGGAGCGGATTCCAGACGCTCCTAATACAGTTCAGGCAGGAGGTGGAGCGGAGGCGGAACAGAGGGAGAGATGGAGGACCTGAAGCGTGGAGGACCTGGAGCATGGAGCTGCGGAGGGCCTGGAGCGTGGAGCTGAAGTTGGTCTGAGGGCTTTGATTCAGCAGGCATAGACGGGTCATACACCCACAGCAGGTCAGGAGGCTTAGGTTCAGGAGGCAGTGGAAGTTCATGTAACCCCAGTGGGTCAGGAGGCTTTGGTTCAAGAAGCACTGGCAGTTCATTTAACCCCAGTGGGTCAGGAGGGTTAGGTTCAGGAGTCACTGGCAGTTCATTCAACTCCAGTGGGTCAGAAGGCTTAGGAGGCAACTGGCAGTTCATTCAACCCCAGTGGGTCAGGAAGCTTAGGTTCAGGAGTCACTGGCAGTTTTTTTTACCCCAGTGGGTCAGGAGGCATAGGTTCAGGAGGCCCTGGCAGTTCATTCAACCCCAATGTGTCAAGAGGCTTAGGTTCAGGAGGCACTGGCTGTTCATTCAACCCCAGTGGGTCAGGAGGCTTAGGCTCAGCAAGCACTGAAGGTTCACACGGCTCTGGGAAGTCACACAGATCTGGGAGGTCACATGGATCTGACAGCCATTTGTGGAACTCAGGTGGCAGCTCTGGCCTTTTGTGGAATTTGGGAGGATCTAGTGCCCCTTGCCATTTGGGGAATTCAACAGGATCTTGTGCCCCTGGCCAATCTGGGAACTCAGGCGGATTTGGCGTCCTTGGCCATTCGGGGAATTCAGGCAGACCTGGCAACCTTGGCCATTCTGAGAATTTGAGAGGGTCTGGTGCCCCTGGCCATTCAGGTAATTCTGGAGGATCTGGCACCCCTGGCCATTCGGGGGATTTAAAAGGATCTGGCGCCCACCATTCGGGGGATTCAGGAGGATATGGCGCCCGCCATTCAGGGCATTCAAATGGATCTGGTGCTCGCCATTTAGGGAATTCGAAAGATCTGGCAACTCTGGCTGTGACTTAGGATCTGGCAGCTCTGGAGGATCTGACAGCTCTGGTGGTGGCAGCAGCTCTGGCAACTCAGGTGGTGGTGGCCATTCTGGTGGCTCAGGTGATGGCATTTCAAGAACAGGAACAACGACAGGAATTATGGCAGAAACGGACTTGGAACAGGAAGCCATCTTGTGAGCTGGTGACAGATTGGCGCTTACCATTTTGTGAGCTGGAGGACTGGTTGTGGCCACTTTGTGAGCTGGCGGACTGGAGGCGGCCATTTTGTGAACTGGAGAACTGGAGACGGCCATTTTGTGGACTGGAGCTGGCCAATTTGTGAACTAGAGGAGGCCATTTGTGAACTGGAGGCGGCCATTTTGTGAGCTGAAGGACTGGAGGCGGCCATCCCTGCTGAAAAAAACAGCATTTGCTGGTAAGGTATGTTTTGATGCTGGTATGCTGGTCTTGCTGGTTTTGCTGGTCTCAATGCTGGTTTTGCTGGCCTCAATGCTGGTTTTGCGGGTCTCAATGCTGGTCTTGCTGGTTTCAGTGCTGGTCTCAATGCTAGTCTTAGTGCTGGACCTGACCAGCACCGAGACCAACAAGACCAGCATTGAAACCAGCAAGACCAGCATTGAGATCAGCAAAACCAGCAATAAAACCAGCAAGACCAGCATTAAAACATACCTTAACAGCATATGCTGTTTTTTTCAGCAGGGATCTTGTGAGCTGGAGGACTGGAGGTGGCCATCTTGTGAGCTAGAAGACTGGAGGTGGCCATCTTGTGAGCTGGAGGACTGGAGGCGGCCAGCTTGTGAGCTGGAGGTCTGATAACCTGGAGACAGGAGTATGGGTGATGCCAGCATTATGGTGTTAATGGAGGGAACAGCAAGCCCTGTTGCCAGCGGATCTTATTGTCTATTGCCCCCCAAAAAACATTTAGGGGGTCTCCTCCACCTTGCCAACAGTGAAGCGGGATCCACCCAGTTGTAATGCCAGTTCGATGTAAAATTCTAACGTCCAGTGGGGTTCAAGCAGTGGCATATATAAATAAAGTGGCTCAGAAAGACCTCCATGAAGAAAATATCCTTAGACATAACTCACTCATTGCTGTTAGGTGTGCCAGATTGATAAATTCCTCCACATACTCCTCTATTGATTGTGCTTCCTGACGCAGGTGCATGATCTTAATACCTGCTAGATCCATGTTTGGCTTAGTCTTCGGTAACCAGGGAAGTGACACTGACAACAGGGGGAGGATCCAAATGCAGGGTTTTAGACAGGCATAAACAAATGAAAAAGGCGAAGATCAAAACACAGGAAAACAAACCAGGAATTGCGTTGTAATGTCACTAAACAGATAACAAGACTCAGCGACTAGAGTGAGTGTTTGTGCTGCTTAAATAGTGTGTGTAATCAGTCCTTGACGATCCTACGGTGGTGTGTGCAATCAGTCAAAATCAGGAACATGTGTGTGTGAGCAAAGTGCATGTATGAAGTTGTAGTCCATGAAATGGCGGATTTGTACTCCGTTAGAGATTGTGAATGTTTTCCAGCGATCTATGGTGTTTAGATCTGTGGTGATTGTGACAGCTGTGAGCGTACTGCAAGTCATGTGACAAGAACCAATGAGGCAGATTCACACTTTTTATGGAATTTTCACAGTAGTAACAGTAGACTAATTACCTCAGACAAACAATTTCAACAAATCCAGATGCAGATCATCTCTCAGTGATGATCATTTTGTGTGCTGTATTACCTCACATATCCACCTGATATATAACCTGACTTCAGCGCATTTGTTCAAACCCAATACAATCTAGATTTCTCCCACTGAACATGAAAATAAATAATTAAATAAAACTGAAGCTGATATTGTGATGCCAGTCTTTAAAATGCATGCACTTATTGTGTAGATCATTTTTGAAACATGGTTTTGTGAATGTTTATTAAAAGGGGGTGATAGCATGAGCTATCCATAAGCACAGCATCAACATGCTGGACCAAAAAAAACCCTAAATTAAAAAAAAGATGGGCAAATGAAAACTTTTCTGTCATAAATTATACCAAAACAAATTGTCAAAAAGGAAAAAAATACCCTGCCAACAGATTACAGTTTTTCTCGATTGCTATTTCTGAATCCTTGCTCTATTTTCTTCCACCATGAAACACAAAACCTCATCTTCAAGCACTATTAACAAAACCTCTGACTTCTCTTGCAAAATGAAACTTTAGCCTCAAAACTATTTTACCTGTGTTTAAAATCAAGCACTGCTCTCAAATAATAATCAAAGTGATAAAAATAATATACATTATCAAACAGTCAGGAAACAATACAACATAAAACAGAACACATTGTTCAAAACATAGTTTTCAGGCAGAAGTAAATTGGTCTCTCATTCAGGTACTGACCAGACACAGCCCTGCTAGCTGCCGGCTAGAATGAGAATGGGTTAAGAGTTTTGCAGAAAAGTCTGTAAGATCTGCACATTGTGTTTTACCATGTCAAATGTCAATGGTCCTCAACCACCTGGCCATGGATCAGTTAGTACCGGGCCACACAGAAAATCATTAATTAATTTCATTTTATTTATTATCTCTGAAGTCTGAACGATCTTTTATTTTGAAAAATATTATAATTTGAAAAATGAACTCATTATCTCACTTACGTCTCGGTCACTTGAGCACCCAAATTTAACCCACAAGCAGCAAAATGGGTAAGGAAGAGACGTCTTTGGAAAGTTTCTTTGTTCGTTATTTCCAGTGGAGGTGCGGGGCCTGTGTGCACAAGCAGCGTGAAGGCTGGCTTTCGCCTGGCGCTGCGTCGCAGACCTCTGCTGACTGGGAACGCACCTCATGAAACAGACGAGGCTTTTATACTTGATGTATTTGCACAGGCTTGAAGGCACAGGTGTGTGCTCGCACCTTCCAGACACACGCAGTTAAATGAATGCCACAAGCGCACTGCGAGTCGCGGGACAGGAACTGACTGATCAGCTTCAGCTTGTATGGAATATAAACATTTCGGTAGACTAATTATCTCATTCAAACACGGAACATCCACACGCCGCAGAGTTTTGTAATCTTTCTCTATAAATAAAACTTGTATAATAGTGACAGCAATGTTGATGGTCGTCTAGCAACCTACGAAATCCATACCCCCACCCCCCGTTCAGTGCTAAAATTTTAAAAGCATTAACCGGTCCGCGGTAAAACCACTGGTTTAACAACAGACTGCACAATTAGCTAAATGAGGTCAGGCAACTGAGAACTTAGTTCAGCCAATGGGTTTTAGTATTTAGCAATTGAGAAATACTGTAAAAACTGAAATGGAGAAAAGAGCATTCTTCTATTATCACAGCTGTCAGTCAGCATCTGCCCCTTTTTTTCCCGATTAATTGCATCTTTGCATGTGCCGTGTAAATACAAACATCTGATAAGAGTCACTTTTAAAAGATGATGCAAGCAGGTAATCAAAAAAAACAGATATAATCACAAAATCTAAATCGATCATCGAGATCTTCAGTGTAAATGTCTTTTACTTGTTTTCTTTAGAAAGTCAAGTTTAATATGAAATGTATGTTTATAAAATATGCAGTGGCGGACAAAATTATAAGAACACAATGGTATTTTCACCAGCTTAAAATGACTGGTAACACTTCATTTTGATGGTCCATTTGCGTATTAGTTGACTATCTGCTTAATATCTATTGATACTGCTGCTAAACAAACATTTAACTGACTTTAAGAAACTTTGCAAGTACATGTCAACTTACACTAACCCCAACCTAAAGCTGCGGTCACACTAGGGTTTGAGTTTGCGAAATTCTGTCGTACGACACTGCGAAAAGGGGCGGTATTAAACAAGATGATTAGACATTAAAAAAAGCAAGCGTATGCTCCATATTTAAAAATTTTATTCAGAGAGGTCATGTTTTGATCCTAGATTGGTCTCATGCAGTCATATGATGCGATTTCACAGGTCAGACTTCACTAGGCTTGAATTTTTCAACGCAGCGATCTGCGAAACTTTCTGGTCTGACACATACGTGTGCGTATGAATGGAAGTCTATGGGGAGAAAAGTGCAGTGTGACCGCAGCTTAACAGTCTACTTATAATCTAATGAGAATTAGTTGGCATGTAAATGCAATGTAACTAAACCCGCGGTCACACTAGGCTTTTTTCCCCATAGACTTTCATTCATACGCACACGAATGCGTCAGACCGGAAACGCAGGGTCATGCGTCGAGTTTCGCAGGTTGCTGCGTTGCAAAGTTCAAGCTTGGTGAACTTTCACCTGCGAAATCGCATCACTTGACTGCGTGAGACCAATCCAGGATCAAAACATGACTTCTCTGAACAGAAATTTAAAACATGGAGTAATCGCTCGCTTTTTTTAATGTCTAATCATCTTTAATCCCGCCCCTTTTCACAGCGCCGTACAACAGAATTTCGCAAACTCAAAAGGTGCGTTCGACTTCATGCAGCGCTGCGCAGATCGATCGAAGTCTGTCTTAAAGCGGTGCATGCTGGTTAGAAATTTTGGCCGGATTGATGCTGCGCCGACGGCATGTGACTGTCACATGTGGCATCAAAGTACCGCGACAGCGCTTCGAGATCAGACGACTGACTCAGCCCGCGCAGCAACTGAAGAGCGCCTGCATGAGCTCTGATGACGACACCAATATAATACGATTGGCCAAGTTCACCGCATGACAACAACCACGTGTGATTCAGGTTTATTATTGGACAACATCCTTCTCACAAATTTCAAAACAAACAATTAACTGTTCATACCCTCTCTATCTTGTACACATCATGCTTATTAAAAGACTACAAATATTTTACAGCAGCATCATCTTTTGTTAAATAATTTGTTCATACTGACTCGATTGTTTGCACAGGTTTATTCTGCCTTTTTTATACAGACTACTGTATTTAGCTCCATAAACGATATAAATGATATATTTTAGTAAATAACTTAAATATTAACTCAAATAAGTCTTACAGACTTGTAATACAATAATTATCATCATTGATCCTGACGATTTCTTAGCAAATTAAGTTATATAAAAATATGTAATATAAAAATATTATTCTAAAATATTTTATTTTCTGTCAAACCATATTACGCAGAAATGTTAATAGTGTCATTGATGTACCTGCTCTTTTTGGGAAATTTCTACTGAAAGTGTAGCTCATTTATTTTGGTCATTTTGTTCAATCTTTTTGGATTAAAGGGCTTTTTTAAAAATGCCTTCATTATTCAAAATAATCCTATTCGTGGATATTTATTTCATTTTTATGTGCCCTTATTTTCCCCCTTATTTCTGATGCATTTGTATGTAGGCTACTTAATTTTAATTCATAATTCCCTTACTGTTTAAAAATGAAGTTTGTAGAGACTGTATTTTGATTTTATTTGTACTTTATATCTTTTGTTGTTATTTCAATAAATAAATAAATAAATGATCACGCCATGTGATTGGTAATCATGACTGCAGCAACTTGAGTCCCCGAAGTGGCCGGCTTGACGGCTCCGTTTTCAACTCCGCCCCCGCCTGCGCTCGGCTAATCTCGTTGATCACCGGCTGCAGCTGTGCTTAATGTCGAACGCACCTAATCTCTAGTGTGACTTCGGCTTTATATTCAACAAACGGACCATCTGTCACACCCTCGGCTCGTTCCTGCAGTCCTAATCACCGCCCTCTCTCACCATTCACGACACAGCACACCCGTGAACCCTCAACTAATTACTAATCACCTGCACCTGCAATCGCCACTCACTATATATACTCACCTCACTCACTCACGCTTTGGCTGGAATCAAAGATGCATGGTCCTCCTTGGCTTCTCTCCTGAATTCTCCTGTGCTCGTCTGTGGATGGTCTCCTCTGCCTGCGAATGCAGATACACCTGTTTAAGGAAAGTGACTATTCTTATGTTGGCATTTTACCAAAGTACTGGGCTTACCCTCTGAACTGTTTGTGTGTGAGATCACTCACTCTCTACAACGGCATTCACTTAATAAACACCCTTTAAGTTTTAAGTATTTTTTATTTTTTTTTTTGCTGTAGTGTTAGCATTTAGTGAGATTTGTATTTATAAAGGGTTTCACTTACAAAAATACTGCAGTTTACTATTTATTTATTTTTTTTTAAAGATTACTGCAGTTTTAGTTGACTTCTGAAAGGTTTTTTTTTTTTTTTGACATAAGAAAACCGCATTAAGTATATTGCAGTATTACTGCAATACAACTCTAATACTGCAGATCAACCAAATCAAGTACAGCTACTGCAATGGTACTGAAGTACTACAACTACCATAATGCAGTACTGCTACTGCAATACAACTAAAGTACTACTAGAGTACAACTGCCATACCGCTATTGCAATACAACTGCAGTACAACTACTACTATTCCTGCTCTGTGAGCAATGGTCTCTAAATGAGGTTTCAGTACTTCAGCTGTATTGCTGAAGTACTACCACAATATATTGTATTGCACTTTTCAGAAGTATAACTAACTAAAGAAATACATTACAATACTGCAAGACATAATAAACCTAAAGTGCACGTTTATTACTTGTGTACCTAAGTGCAATAAATTATATAACTATGTATCACTATATTGCCCCTTTTAGTTTATTTAATGTTACTTCAGTTGTACTGCAACTGAACTTTATTGAATTGTAGTTGAACTGTGTTTATACCTCATTATACTGCAATTTTGCAGTTGCATTGAATTTTGCCACATTTATCCTTGTATAAAGGTTTTTGCAGATATTTTTTATTATTTGTTTTGGAAAAATATACTCTTAAAATTCTAATTAGACAATTACTTGAATCCAAAAAACATCCCTGAAAAAAGTACAAAATATTCTTGGAAGATGTTGAAGAACAAACCCCTTGGAACACAAATGCAGTACAGTTCTTACCACACTATTGGCATATTAGAATACAGCAGCACAAGTGCTGTAAAGATGGAGTTTATTTGTTTTTACTCCAGTTTACTGCAACTAAGGGTGCTTTCACATCTGTAGTTTGCTTCATTTGGTCTGGACCGAGGGCAATAAATGATACATTGTAGCATTTTGTGCCGTCTTTGGGTCCTTTTCACACCACACTAATTGCTTTGGTCGGAACCAGTTGAAAAGAGCCAAAATGCAGTCATGTGACAAAATCCACATCACTCATTGGCCAGATGTTGTTGAACATATTTCCTAAACCGCTTTTCGATTGGTCAGAATTCACATGCGGGAAAATGCCAGTGGAACTGCCGCAAATAAACAATATTGCTTTTCACTATGGAGGGACGACTGCGCTGGCTGATTGTATCCCTGCTCATAGTATACTATATATTGTATACATCACTTTAGACAAACTATACATTTCAAGAATGAAGCACTGCTGTGGTTGGAAAACAATGTTTTAAAGCATTGTAAACTGCGAAGGCCATCGTACGTTACTTCAGGTGGAGGCGTGAATTAATTTAGCTAAACTGGAACATGGTCATCTTCCGGAAATATTACCAACGATCCATAAGGTAATGTTTTCCCCCTTTGTCTCTCTTTTGGTAAAGCGCTGTCAGCAAATATTTTTCCTCCACATTCCATAATGCACAGCGCATCGGCCTACGGCAGCTGGATTAGTCCAAAAAGGCGCAGTACTTTTTGAGGTTGGGTCTGTTTTAGATCGGATTATGTTCTCACCACAAACGATTCGCTCCAGGGTTCGTTTGAAAGCGTACTGAGACCACCTCTTCAAAGAGGTCTCAGTACGCTTTTTTGGTACGCTTTTGTTGCGCACTTGAATTTGATTGCTACATTCACACCTGCCCAAACGAACCGTACCAAAAGGGAAAATGAACTCTAGTGCGATTCAACTGAACTAAATAAGGCAGGTGTGAAAGCACCCTTGTACTGCTGTTGAACTTTATTGTACTGTATTTGAACTGTGTTTATACTTCAGTGTATTGCAAATTTGCAATTGTACTTAATTTTACTGTAGTTATACCTTTATATACTGCTGTTGTATTGCAGTTATACTACAGATTCACCTCAGTTTACTGCAGTTATTTTTTGTAAGGGTTGTCAACAGCCAATGCACAAGATTGGATCTAACCATCATCTAATCTGTCTGGAAAGATATGAAGAAACAGAAAAAATGGCACCTATCATAAAATAAACTTTTAGAAGCTGTTTGGACAGAATTGAGTGTAGGTATCTGCTCCAACTGTCTGTGATCAGCTACACCTCAGAAAGCAGTTAGTAGTACAATTTGTATTTTTATAGCATTTTGACCTATGTAATTCATAATTACTGGAATTACCACAGCTGCATAGTGGTCACAGCTATAAATGAGGATGCTTCAGTCATACAACAGGAGTCCTGTGCTGTATTTATCTGTCATCTGAAAACAGGCAATGCTATATCATACCAAAAATATGCAAAGTTACAGTACTGTTAAAGTTTTATGCACTTGTGTAAAAATGCAATAAAATGAGGATGATGTCAAAAATAAGGTTATAAATAGATTGTCTTTAATAATAATTTTTTAATAAAACAAAATAAATCAACATTTTATATAACTTTCCTATGCATTTAACGGAGCTTTTGTCCTTCTTGAAGTGTCTTGGAGATGTTGCTATAGTTCTTCAGAATTTAGTGTAGTGTTAGTGTAATTTTTTAATAATTATAATAATGATAATAATAATAATATCTTATACATCATGTAAGGATACAGTACACACATATATATTAATTCAGAGTTAACAGACAACACAAAATACCACAATCACAACAGAAATGTATATTTTTCCACATCAATACTTAGTACTGGCCTTCTCGACTGAGTCAAGACCTGACCTGACTCTTGTATCATTATCGTTTTAGGCCATCATTGAGGTTGCGGTGGAGACACATGTCTGACAGCCAAACTGTGAGTGTATGTTAAATATGTATGGCCAGACACAGCACATGGGATCAGGCTAGTGTGACTAGGTGAGCTTATCTATAATAGATGAACAGTTCTAATGTTGTGCTACACACTACTTGACTTTAATCAATGCTCATGTTTTTCTGCACTTGGTATCAAAGTGACAGTCATAGTTCAATCAAATTGCCTAATATTTATTTATTCTAAGGCAATCATTAATATTATTGCTATTGCACAAAAAAAGAATATCACAGAGGTGACACGGTGGCTCAGTGGTTAGCACTGTTGCCTCACAGCAAGAAGGTTGCTGGTTCAAGTCCTGGCTGGCTTAGTTGGCGTTTCTTTGTGGAGTTTGCCTGTTCTCCCTGAGTTTACATGGGTTAGCTCCAGTTTCCCAAACAGTCTAAAGACATGCGCTATAGGTGAATTGAATGAACTAAATTGGCCATAGTGTATGTGTGTGCATGTCAAAGTGTATGGGTGTTTCCCAGCACTAGGTTGCAGCTGGAAGGGCATCCGCTGCGTAAAACATATGCTGGAAATGTTGGCTGTATATTCCGCTGTGGCGACCCCAGATTAATAAAAGGGACTAAGCCAAAAAGTAAATGAATGAATGAATAAATGAGAATGTCATAGATTTTTGGGGTAAAATCTCTATTTAGGGGCAGCACGGTGGTAGCAGTAGCACAATCGCCTCACAGCAAGAAGGTCACTGGTTCGAGCCCCGGCTGGGTCAGTTGACATTTCTGTGTGGAGTTTGCATGTTCTCCCCGTATATGCATGGGTTTCCTCCGGGTGATTAGGCTTCCCCCACAAATCCAAAAACATGTGGTATAGGTGAATTGGGTAAGCTAAATTGTTCGTAGTGTATGTGTGTGAATGAGTGTGTATGGATGTTTCCCAGTGATAGGTTGCAGCAGGAAAGGCATCCACTGCGTAAAACATATGCTGGATAAATAAGTTGGCGGTTCATTCTGCTGTGGTGATCTCAGATTAATAAAGGGACTAAGCCGAAAATAAAATTAATGAATGAAATCTCCATTTAAGACAAGTCATTTCAATCTGCAGCCATCTTTTGGGCAGCTTTTTCAGTCATGCAAGTACAGCTCCTGTGTGTTTGAATGGGGATTCTATCAAATTCCTCAAAGCTGTTTATGACAGCTGTCTCATAAATGCTCTATTATGGGGAGAACATTATTATATCACTATTATCACTATTCCTGGTCGTGCAAAATTGACCCAAATGAAATTCTGCCTTTTAACATTGGCTTAATGAGAAATAATGTGAGAAATATCTAAAATATTTTTGAGTTAATTGAAGAAAAAAAAAAACATTTCACAAAAAAAAAAAACCCATCCAGTCTACCCAGTCATGTTATTGCCCCAAATGAATATTTGAAAAACTATACAAAAGCACGCACATCCCTCTCAACTGGGTGCTCAGCCAAAAACGCAACAGGTGCACAATTGTAGATTCAACCAAGGCGGCAACACCAAAGCTCCAAAAATACAAATTTATTAAATTAAAACGGCTGACACAAAGCGTGTTACGTTTCGAGCCACACGGCTCTTCATCAGACAGTGTTCATCACAATCAGGTGTTCCTATTTGTACACTTCCGGATCACATGATAACCTATCGCGTAACAAGAAAGAACGACTTTAAATGTACACATACATATACAAATACATGCACATATATACGCGTACATCATACACACGCACATACATACATACATACATAAATACAAATATACATACATATATACATACATGTATATACATACATGTACCTCAAATTGTACAGCTAAATATTTCTGTCCAATACAGAAATGAACCATTATATTACATCCTAATTGTGAATGTACCAGGATACTACAAAAATGTACAACAAAATGTATGGCCAAAAGACCTTTTCCAAACACCTAATAAACATCAAAGACAAATTAAAGAATTAAAGAAAAGGACGAATGTCAAACTCCTCGTTTAGACCTTTTGGAGACAAAGTATCTAAAGTGAAAATCCAAAAGGCTTCACGTTGTAGTAACAATTTGTTAAGATCACCCCCCCGACGTGAACGCTTCACAACTTCAATCCCTATATATTGTAAAGTGGAAACAGAATGACTCATAGCTGAGAAATGCTGCGCAACAGGACTTTTAGGATCATGATGTCTGATAGCGCATCGATGTCCAGAAATGCAAATTTTTAAAGGCCTACTCGTCTTACCTACATAACATAAGCCACACGGGCACCGCAGCATATAGATTACGTTTGAGGTCTTGCACGAAATAGTGCCTCGAATATTAAACATTTCGCTGTGTGGGGATGCGTGAAAGTTGACGTTTTATACGTGAAGTTACATTGTGAGCAATTTCCACATTTTAAATTACCCTGTGGTATAGTGTTTAAAAAATGCGGAGCAGGTTGTAGATCAGCTCTGACCAACATATTGCGGATATTAGATGTTCTTTTGTGTACTAGACGAGGAGAACTGTCGAAACACTCTTTAAGGGTAGGATCACTTGAAATAATATGCCAGTGTTTTAACAGCACTTTATTAATATCTTTTGTCACCGGCGAATATTTCATGTAACAATTAATACGACGCTCATGTTTTTTCGTTGTTTTTTTAACCAGACTATCCTCTTGTGACATATCTTTAAAGCGATTGTGTGCAGATTGTATCCACTCCTCTCTATAAGACCGTTCTCTAAATCTATCTGATAAACTTTGTGATTAATCTTTAAAATCCTCATCTCTACTGCAGATCCGACGAATGCGACTAAATTGAGACATAGGTAATGAACGTTTTAATGGTACTGGATGGTACGAATCTCCATGTAAAATGGTATTACGATCAGTGGGTTTTCGGTAGTGTTGTTTGTATACCAGATGCAGTCAAAAATACAAGTACATCTAAAAAACTCATTTTGTGTTTGTGGAATTCCATAGTGAACTTCAAAGCATTAGAACTAATGTTGATGTAAGAGTGAAATTCTAATAGCTCCGATTCAGTACCACTTCATATTAAAAAAACATCGTCAATGTATCGTTTCCACAGAACAATATGTTTGAAATACGAATTCAAAGCAGAATTTAAAATAAACTGATGTTCAAGCATACCACAGAATAAAGAAACAAAACTCGGGGCCATCTTAGAACCCATACTCACACCCGAGATCTGGAGATAATAATCCGATCCGAACAGAAAATAATTATGTTGGAGTACTAATTTGGTTAAATCACTCAGACAGGTAGTACTTGGAACTAAACTGTCTCTCTGATTAAGGAAAAATTCCATGGCCTCTAGCCCACCCTGAAATGGAACATTGGTATAGAGTGATTCTACATCCATAGTGACTAGAAGAACAGGAGTCTCAGGTAGTTTGACTTTTTTGACACATTCAATAAAATCCATAGTGTCTCTCACAAAGGAAGGTAAAGATCTAACTAAAGGTTGTAAATGAAAATCAACAAAAGCCGAGATTTTTTCTGTAAGAGACCCAATAGCTGCAACTATTGGTCTCCCAGGAGGAATGTCTTCATAGAGTTTGTGAATCTTAGGAAGCGTATATAGCACCGGTGTGATTGGGTGTTCAACCCACATGAATTCACATTCAGATTTCATTAAAAGCCCTGATTCTTTAAAAGAAGTTAACATATTATGTATAATCGATTTAAACTAAGGCATCGGATTAGTGCTCATTTTTTTTATAAAACACAGGATTAGAAAGTTGTCTATTTATTTCAAATTCATAATCACATCGGTCTAAAATCACTACCGCTCCTCCTGTCGGCATTTTGAATCACTGTAGATCTATCTGATTTTAATTCTTCCAATTCAAACAATTGTATATCAGTTAAATTGTGTGCCAATTTGTAACATTTTTTGGATTTTAATATAGACAACACATCATTTTCTACAAGCCTGCAGTAAGTGTCCAAAGAAGCATTTCTATTTTTTAAGGATTTTTTAAGGAACACTGTCTGATGAAGAGCCGTGTGGCTCGAAACGTAACACGCTTTGTGTCAGCCGTTTTAATTTAATAAATTTGTATTTTTGGAGCTTTGGTGTTGCCGCCTTGGTTGAATCCCCAAATGAAAATTTTAAACATTAGTTGTTTTGTGGTTTCACCTAATTTAAAAATGGGGCGTCATGGTGGCGCAGTGGGTAGCATGATTGCCTCACAGAAAGAAGGTCACTGGTTCGAGGCCCGGCTGGGTCAGTTGGCATTTCTGTGTGGAGTTTGCATGTTCTCCCCGTGTTCGAGTAGGTTTCGTCCGGGTGCTCCGGTTTGCCCCACAATCCAAAGACATACGTAACAGGTGAATTGGGTAAGCTAAATTGTCTGTAGTGTATGTGTGCAAATGTAAGAGTGTATGGGTGTTTCCCAGTAATGGGTTGCAGCTGGTAGGGCATCCACTGCATAAAAAGGTATGCTGGATAAGTTTGCGGTTCCCCGCGGTGGCCCCTGATTAATAAAGGGACTAAGCTGAAAAGAAAATTAATGAATGAAAATGTCAAAACACCATCAAATCTAAACAATAGATTACTTAAACCAGTTGACACAGATGATTTTAGAACAGAAAAAAAAACTCAGAAAAGTAAAAGTAAAAAAAGTTAAAGTGAACAAACAAAAAAGCCTTCCAGAGAAACTTCAAGCACATGAAGCATCATCTTCTTCAACTATTTATAATGAACATGTACAACAAGAAACAAGAAAGCCATTGTTGTACTATATGTTTAGTAGATACAATAACCCCATATGTTACTCAATATTTGTTGGAGGTGGTAGGCCAACGTAATACTCAAGCTGTTTGTTTCATGTCAAAATAACTGAGACTTGCACTTGATTAAACTTAAACATGATTTAATAAACAAAGATTTCAGTACTCATCATAACTATGATAAAGAAAAATCCGTCTGAAAACGATTCATCCGATCTCAGCGTCAGCCTCCATTTGCTTGCGCCAGATTTTAAATCTGCTACATCCAACGGCTATCATGTGCATACATACTGTACAACAGAGATGTCAAACTCAATTCCTGGAGGACCGCAGCCCTGCACAGTTTAGTTCCAACCCTAATTAAACACACCTGATCAAACTACTTGAGTCCTTCAGGCTTGTTTGAAACCTACTAGTAAAGCCGCGGTCACACTGGACTTTACTCCCCATAGACTTCCATTCATACGCACGCGAATGTGTCAGACCGGAAACGCAGAGTCATGCATCGAGTTTCGCAGGTTGCTGCATTGTAAAGTTCAAGGTTGGTGAATTCTGACCTGCGAAATCGCATCACTTGACTGCGTGAGACCAATCCAGGATCAAAACATGACCTCTCTGAACAGAAATTTAAAACATGGAGCAATCGCTCGTTTTTTTTATGTCTAATCATCTTGATTAATCTCGCCCCTTTTCGCAGCGCTGTGCGACATAATTTCGCAAGCTCAAACTCTAGTGTGACTTCGGCTTAAATCTGCGGTCACACTGGACTTTTCTCCCTATAGACTTCCATTCATTCGCACGCAAATGCGTCAGACCGGAAACGCAGGGTCATGCGTCAAGTTTCGCATTTCGCTGCGGTGCAAAGTTTAAGCTTGGTGATCTCTGACCTGCGAAATCGCATCACTTGACTGCGTGAGACCAATCCAGGATCAAAACATGACCTCTCTGAACAGAAATTTAAAACATGGAGCAATCGCTTGTTTTTTTAATGTCTAATCATCTTGATTAATCCTGCCCCTTTTCGCAGCGCTGTGCGACAGAATTTCGCAAGCTCAAACTCTAGTGTGACTTCGGCTTAAAGCTGCGGTCACACTGGACTTTTCTCCCCATAGACTTCCATTCATTCGCACGCAAATGCGTCAGACCGGAAACGCAGGGTCATGCGTCAAGTTTTGCATTTCGCTGCGGTGCAAAGTTCAAGCTTGGTGATCTCTGACCTGCGAAATCGCATCACTTGACTGTGTGAGACCAATGCAGAATCAAAACATGACCTCTCTGAACAGAAATTTAAAACATGGAGCAATCGCTGCCTTTTATTAATGTCTAATGATCTTGTTTAATCCCGCCCCATTTCGCAGCGATGTACGACAGAATTTCACACGCACAAACTCTAGTGTGACTGCAGCTTAAGTGTGTTGAAGCAGGGTTGGAACTAAACTGTGCAGGGCTGCGGCCCTCCAGGAATTGAGCTTGACATCCATGCTGTACACGTTGTTGTTTTTTTGTTTTTTTTACTGCAAGGTTTATTCACCAAAGGCAATATTACAGACTCCTATCACACTATTCCAAATTAAAATTTACACTGGCAGCACAATCTGATAGGTATCAAAATGTGCTACCTACTTTTTCAATGGGAGATGGGGAAATTTGACAGGGTTGGACAAATCGACGCAACACTGGCACTGTTTTTTTGCTGCTGTTTTTGTTCTACATTTATAGGACACATGGATTGGCTGTTTTGGATGTCAATCATATGGGAACCGGATTGATAGAATGACATAAGCAAGAGGAACTCTAATCATTACGCTACGGGATATTGGGCATGGGATTATGTATGGAGAGCACTGTGTTTGATAAAATGTTTGTGTTTGATGTGTTTAATAAATATATAGCATATAGATCCTCTGCCTTGAAACTAATTTGTGACATATCCCTGACACCATTAAGGAATCAACCCAGAAATGCCTTTTGTTTCCAGAAATTTATCTTACTTTAAATTGTTTTTCCCCTTGTTTGATGGATCTAAGGATTCTTAATCCAGCCCTCCAAAAGGAACACAGGGAATGCCTGTGGATGCTGTCTGGACGTTAACAAAGAGGGGAGGTTGGAAGTTTGGCACAAATGTTTTCTAGAGATTTAATTTTAGCTTTTCTGAAAATAACTTTGTTCAGCAGTTTAATAAATAGAGACCTTTAAATAGTCCTGGAAAATTATGTTCTGTTTTGTACAAAAAGTTTTTGTACACATTTTGTCCAGAGTCTTAAACAAAAAAGACTGCCTTTTTCTCCTGTGTCACCAATCACTAGCCCAGAGTCTTCATTCTCAACCATCAGTAAACTCTTTCCTTCATGTACCCTAGAGCATTTTCTTTTTAAGCACCACTGAGTGTTTGTGAATCCTTGCTCCCAAGTTTTGTTGAACTCATGCCCTCTAGCGTTATAAAGCACTCACCTTCAAGTATTGTTCAGTCTTCATACTCAAACGCCAGTGAATTCTTGCTCTAAAGCACAATTGAGCCTTTGCCCTCAAGTGACACTGAATCCCATTGAGCCTTCTTCCTCGAGCGCATATAAGCTTTCAAACTTTTTTTATGGAGTCCTTCTCCAGGTCCATCCAACAGCCTATTACAGGAGCCATACCAAAGCCTATCATGATCTGTAATACTGATCTCAACTTCAACTATGGTAGTTTTCATGTGTATTACTTTGTTTTTATATTGCCCTTCACCCATAACTAGGCCCACACGGAATCTGCACGCGCAGAATTCCGCAGATTTTCTGGAGATTTCCGCAGATTTCTGCAGATTTTTAGCCCATCATTAATTTTGTGAGTAAATGTGTGTAAATCTGAATTTATTCAGTTTTTAAATTACACATATTTCACATATTAAGGTTTTAGTTATGAGACTCCCAAATTAATTCCGCAGAAATCCGCATATTTTTACCAAAATTCTCAGCAGAAATTGCAAAAAATGTCCGCAGATTCCGTCTGGCCCTACCCATAACCCAGTTTTTTTTAGATGTTATTTTGTTTCTTTATTTTAATAATTTTACTGCACATGAATCCTCTTAAGGCAACGCAGTGGCGCAGCAGGTAGTGCTGTCGCCTCACAGCAAGAAGGTCGCTGGTTCAAGCCTCGGCTGGGTCAGTTGGCGTTTCTGTGTGGAGTTTGCATGTTCTCCTTGCGTTCACATAGGTTTCCCCCAGGTGCTCCGGTTTCCCCCACAGTCCAAAGACATGTGGTACAGGTGAATTGGGTAGGCTAAATTGTCCGTAGTGTATGAGTGTGAATGAGTGTGTATGGATGTTTCCAAGAGATGGGTTGCAGCTGGAAGGGCATCCGCTTCGTAAAACATGTGCTGGATAAGTTGGCGGTTCATTCTGCTGTGGCGACCCCGGATTAATAAAGGGATTAAGCCGAAAAGAAAATGAATGAATGAATGAATGAATGAGTGCACCGATGTGGCTTTGTGATTTTTAGGTGCGTCTTCTCTATAAGATATGTGTGTGTATAATCACTATGTGATGACATAGGTGTTCATGCTCCATAGGTGGCTTCCCTAAAAAACCCAGGAATGCATTTGAGAGTGTACTTTGCTCTTTCTTGGGGTGTATCTGTGTGTGTGTGTTTGTGGCCAGTGCAGTCTGTACTTGGGGTTATGTAAGTTTATAAGAGATGTGGTTTGAGAACGCCAGCTGATGTTTTCTGCAGCTATTGTTTTTGTTGTCCTGATTTCATTTGTTTTTTGTTTCATTGAAATTATTTGGCATGTACTGCAACTAGTCAGCTGGTTTGTGTTTCTGTTTACAAGAGATTGTTTAACTTCTATTTTATGTAAAAATAAATGTTTTGTTTTGGAAGTCACACCTCGGTCATCAATCATTATACGAACCAGTGGGGTCCTTCGTTTAATTGTAACCACAATGCTTAATGACAAATTTTTGGGGTCACTTTATATTCATGGGTGGATACCTAGATGGCATAGTTGCATTTTCTAAAACATCATAAGATAGAGGGTTACACAAGCTAGACTTTTAATGGTAAAATAGAGCATTAGCAAATGCTTAACTACAGTGCATCTGGAAACTATTCATAGCACTTCACTTTTTCTATTTTTTTTGTTACAGCCTTATTCCAAAATGGATTAAATACATATATTTCTATAAAATTCTACACACAATACCCCATAATGACAATGTGTAAAATGATTTTTTGAAATTGTTGCAAATTTATTAAAAATAAAAATCCTGAAAAATCACATGTACTTAAGTTTTTAAAGCCTTTGCTCAATACTTTGTTGTTGCACCTTTGGCAGCAATTACAGCCTCAAGTCTTTTTGAATATGATGCTACAAGCTTGCACACCTGTCTTTGGGAATTTTTTCCCATTCCTCTTTGCAGTACCTCTCAACCTCTATCAGGTTGGATGGGAAGCGACAGTGCACAGCCATTATCAGATCTCCCCAGAGATGTTCAATAGGATTTAGGTCTAGGCTCTGGCTGGGCCACTCAAGGACATTCACAGAGTTGTTGGGAAGCCACTCCATTGATATTTTGGCGGTGTGCTTTGGGTCATTGTCCTACTGGAAAATGAACTGTCACCCTAGTCTGCGGTCAAGAACACTCTGAAGCAGGTTTTCATTCAGGATGTCTCTGTACATTGTTGCATTCATCTTTCCCTCTTTCCTGACTAGTCTTCCAGTTCCTGCTGCTGAAAAGCATCCCCACAGCATGATGCTGCTACCACCTGGTGCCTGGTGATGAGCGGTGCCTGGTTCTCTCCAAATGTAATGCCTGGCATTCACTCCACTCTAAAGAATTTTAGTCTCATCAGACCAGAAAATTTTGTTTCTTATGGTCTGAGAGTCCTTCAGGTGCCTTTTGTCAAATTCCAGGTGGAGAGTGGCTTCCTTCTGGTGATTCTACCATACAGGCCTGATTGGTGGACTGCTGCACAGATGATTGTCCTTCTGTAAGGTTCTCCTTTCTCCACAGAAGAAGGCTGGAGCTCAGACAGAGTGACCATCAGGTTATTGATCACCTCCCTAACTAAGGCCCTTCTCCCCCGATCTCTCAGCTTAGATGGCCGGCCAGCTCTAGGAAGAGTCCTGGTGGTTCTAAACATCTTCCACTTATGGATGATAGAGGCCACTGTGCTCATTGAAACTTTCAGAGCAGCAGAACATTTTCTGTAACCTTCCCCAGCCTTGTGACAATCCTGACTCGGAGGTCTACAGAGAACCCCTTTGTCTTCATGCTTGGTTTGTGCTTTGACATGCACTGTCAACCCTGGGACCTTATATAGACAGGTGTATGCCTTTTCAAATCATGTCCAATCAACTGAATTTACTACAGGTGAACTCCAATTAAGCTGCTGAAACATCTCAAGAATGATGTACCTGAGCTTAATTTAGCTTCACGGCTAAGGCTGTGATTACTTATGTAAATGTGATTTTTTTAGGTTTTTTATTTTTAATAAATTTGCAACAATTATAAAAAATCATTTTTCACATTGTCATTATGTGGTATTGTGTGTAGAATTTTGAGGAAATAAATGAATTTAATCCATTTTGGAATAAGGCTGTAACATAAAAAATGTGGAAAAAGTGAAGCTTTCCGGATGCACTGTATGATTAAGAAATGCTGTACAAGTATTGTCTGTATCACAGAAGGGAATGGAAACCAAGTAATGTAATGAGGATGGCAGAGAATGACCGGTGATGACAACAGAGACGTTGAACAGTGGAGATAACTGGAGATAAGGAGAGGTAAGTAACTAGGCTCTGATTGTAAAGGAGGGGGTAGTCCTTTCTGTACTGTTTGACGAGGCTGGACATTTAGTGTAGTGACGTATTTATTTAGGGTATTTATGAGCAGTGGTGATGATCGTGATGAGGAGCAGGTGACATGGCAGGTGAACGTGATGAGTTGTAAAAGAAAAAATTTTTCCTGGGTCCAGTGCGAGTGACAACGCGAGCAGCAGAGGTCGAGCTGGGTACATTCTCCCATCCCTGGGAGTTTCACTGGTCCAGTTTATCAAGAAGTGGTTTAATTAGAGAGCAAATTCTCCTAAAAAGAGCAACACGTTCATGCAGCGCGTCTTTTTAAAGATGTCGTTCTGACCGTGTGTTTCTGGATGCGGTGGTTGAGTGTAATATGGGCACGAGTACTGTGTTGCATGTCTGGGGGTCCAGCATGTTAACACGGTGCTTACAAGCAGTGCATGTCAAAAATTTTATTGACTACCTACAAAGCCTTGAACGGCTTAGCTCCTCAGTATTTGAAGGGGCTCCTGGTGTATTATAGCCCCTCACGTCCACTACGCTCAATTAATTCTGGACAATTGATTATTCCCAAAATATCAAAATCAACTGTAGGTGGTAGATCTTCCTCATATCTGGCACCTAAACTCTGTAACAGCCTTCCTAGCACAGTTCGGGAAGCAGATACACTCTGTCAGTTTAAAACTAGATTAAAGACACAACTCTTTGCATTAGCATACATATAAAATACAAATGATTTTGAAATCCAAATCCTCTAAAAGATTATTAGTCTGTATTATTTAGGGCAACCAGAGCCGGGAACACTTTCCAAAAGACATTTTAATTTGAATGGCATCTATGCTTATGTAAAAAAAAAAAAAAATATTATTCCTGAGGTTTCCATAATCCTGGACCAGGCCGTATCCTGAACAGCTGCTGTGGTGGTCATGGAGGAGTGGAGAGCATGAGACTGATTCCTGTTAGACCCCAGACGACAGACGGGTCTTCGCATTGATGCCGAAGGACCAGCCTGTACACCAGCCGGTGACCTCTCCCACCTGCAGCTTGTCCACGATGGACGTCCAGCTTTCTCCAGCCTCCGGCACCTAGACTGCAGCTCTGCACAAGAATTTGGCTATAGGAGAAATGGTCGTGCCCAACTGAGCCTGGATTCTCTCAAGGTTTTTTTCCTTCACTTTCGCCAATTGATAAAGTTTGTTCTCTGCTGCTGTCGCCACTTGCTTACATCGTTTGAGACTTGTAGAGCTGTGCATTGATAGACTTGCTCTTCAGTCTTTCAGCAGGTACAACGGAAAGGCAGTTTATTGTATTTCAAAAAGGAAGTAACAGGGCCACAAATTCCAGTTAAAAAAACAATCCAAAATGTACAAACAAAAAGTCTTTAGGGACTCCTATGGCACAGATAGGGTTTCTAAAAAACAAACAAAAAAACTAATAAAAATTCCAGAGGAAAAATAGCAAAGTCTCTCGGTCAGAAGTGTTCTGCACACAAGGGAAAAACAGCCAGGAATTTAACAGCAAAAAAATTAGGAGAAAGAAATTTTTTTCTCTGTAGGGGGCGCACTATGGCGTGGCTGTAAAGGTGACAGTTTTGCCTTTAAATTCTGGGAGGCCAGAGACAGAATGACCAGGGGCGGGAAGGGATGGGTAGGGGGTGAAAGCAGACCAACAGGAGGAGCATTAGAAGTCTCCGAACTCCTGGGTGACAGGCTAGCCTGGACAAGTGCCCACACTGGATGACCTCTGAGCAAAGTCTAGTTGGAACAAACAGATGGCCCCCTAAGACCCTCCCTGGTAATGGGATCTTCTGTGTGGCCCTCTCCACCCATCTCTTAATGTCCCAGGAGAGGGATGCCACCACCATGTCTTTCGGTATAATGGAATCAACAGGTCTCTTCTTTCCTGGGGCCTGAAACAGACAGGAGAGGGCATCAGGCTTAATATTCTTGGTCCCAGGTCTGAATGACAGGGTAAAAGAAGAAAGCAGCCAAAGAAGAGGGCCCAGTGAGCCTGTAGAGGGTTCAGCCTCCTGGCCGAACAAATATATTCGATATTCTTGTGATTCATCCAGACCAGCGACCAGTGACGCCACTCCCACAGAGCCAGCCTGACTCCCAACAATTCTCGGTTACCTACTTTGTAATTCCATTCTGAGGGGCTTAGGCGGTGGGAAAAGAAGGCACAGGGATGCACTTTCCTGTCAAGGCATGATGCTGAGAGAGAACTGTGCCTACCCCGACATCAGAGGTGTCCACCTCAACAATAAATTGCTGTTCAGGATCAAATAGGATGGACAAAATAGGAGCAGAGACAAAACAGGACTTCAATTTATAAAAGGCCTTTTGTGCATCACTATTCTATTTGAACCATACCTTGGGAGAGGTGAGAGCTGTTAAAGTTGCAGCAATCTGACCAAAGTTCTTGAGGAATTGTCTGTAAAAGTTGGCTAACTCCAAGAACTGCTGCAGAGCTTTACGAGAGTCAGGGGTTGGCCACTCGGCAACAGCCCTTATCTTACAGGGATCTGCCTGGATCTCTCCCGCTGAAATAATAAACCCCAGCAATGGAATCGACTGGGCCTGGAAAACGCACTTCTCCGCCTTGACATAAAGTTGGTTCTCCAGCAACCATTGTAGCACCTGGCATCCATGTTGAGTATGTATCTGCAAGGATGGGGAAAAAATCTAAATATTATAGAGATACACAAAGACAAAGTGATTAACCATGTCTCTCAACCCATCATTAACCAGGGCTTGGAAGATAGCCGGGGCATTAGTCAGACCGAACAGTAAGACCCGGTACTCAAAGTGTCCCGTAGGGCTGTTGAAGGCTGTCTTCCACTTATCCCCCTCAAGTATGCGGACAAGGAGGTAGGCATTCCTGAGGTTGAGTTTGGTAAAAACCGTGAGATGACATGAGAGGTAAGGGGTACCTGTTATTAATGGTGATGTCATTGAGCCCTCGATAATCAATGTATAGATGCAGGGAGCCATTCTTCTTCTTGACAAAGAAGAACCCAGCACCTGCAGGAGATGAGGAGGGTCAGATGAGACCGGCTTTAAGGGATTTGTTAATGTCCATAGCCTCTCTCTCTGTACCGTTAAGGAAAAACAAGTGTCCCTTAGCCGGAGAAGTGCCTAGGAGGAGCTTGATGGCACAATCCTACGGTCAGTGAGGATGCAAGGAAGTGGCTTGGGACTTGTTGAACACCTGGCACAGGCCGTAGTACTCCAGTCAGATTAGCCGCTTCTGCCTGAAACATAGAGGACACAGACACAGGAAAAGGGGCACTGCCCAGACAAGAAGACAGACAATACTGGCTCCAAGATAAAATGGCATTACCGAACCAATCAACATGAGGGCCATGCTGCACTAACCACGGGTGCCCCAAAACTATGTGAGCATTTGAGAAATCCAGCAACAGCACCTCACGATGATTGCCTGAAACAATCAAGTTGACAGGTGGGGTAGAATAGGAAACAGTGGTTATAAGATAACCATTAAGGGAACGTGCAGGGATAGGATCAGAAAAAGGGATGGCAGGAATCACCCACAAAAAAACTTCCATAATTCTCCATAAAATTTTCTTCGGCCCCTGAGTTAATCAGGACCGAACAGGAATTATAGAAATCACCCAACTGTATAGAAGCAGGAAGGATAGTGCGAGAGGAGGAATGTAAAAAAGGGGTAGTGCTCACCAGTATCTACCTCTTCACTGGTGAGCCTTGACATTTTAATGGACAGGCTACAGCAAAGTGTCCAGGCTTTCCGCAGTATAGACACAGTCCGTGGACAAAGCGTTGCTGTCTCTGTAGGGGGGTGAGGCGAAGACACCCTACTTGCATGGGCTCTGGCTCCGTGGGGGCAGAACCAGACACTTCTGCAGCCAAGACTGGAAGGGTATCCTCCACTCTGCATGGCGATTGGACTGCTAGACGCTGAAGATGGCGATGAAGACGTCCCTCAATCCATACAGCCATGTTGATTAGATCATCGAGATCTTGGGGAAGATTTTGGGTGACCCTGCACGGAACATAGACTTGCACACACCCTTTTTCCAGTCACAGAATGCCGCCAGGGTCTTGAATGAGATGGCATATTCGGTAACTGAGTGGCCTGCCTGGCATAGACGTGCCAGCTGGTCAGCTGCTTCATGGCCCTGGACCAGTCTATCAAACAACCTCACCATCTCTTGCTGAAAATCTTCAAACAAAGTGCAACAAGGGGCTCTGGTCTCCCATACCAACGTTCCCCAGTCTCGAGCCTTGCCGGTGAGAAGTGTCAAAACAAACGCTACTTTAGACTCCTCGGATACATAAATATGTGGCTGTAAGGTAAAAACTACTGTACACTGATACAAGAAGGCTCTACAAGAATTGGGGTCTCCATTATAGGGTGGAGGGATGTTGCAACGGGGCTCTGGCTCATGACAATGAGGACGAGCCGGACTCCCCTGGGCTGCTTCATGCTGTAAATCTTGGAAAAGTGTGGTCAGCTCCACCACTTGATTGACTAGAAATTCCACCTCCCTTGTGGTGTTGATTAGTCTGACTTCATGCTAGCTTAATAGTGCGCCCTGCTGGATGACCGCGGTTCTGACCATGTACGACCCTGCTGCGTCAATACTTGGTCATTGTATCCAATACTTGGATTGTAATGTTAGGTATGGGACTGGACACAAGTGCAGGTTCAACTTAGAGGCAGTTTTTTGTATTTCTAAAAGGAATTAACAGGGCCATAAATTCCAGTAAAACAAATCTAAAATGTACAAAAAAAGTCTTTAGGGACTCTTCTGGCACAGATAGGGTTTTTAAAAAAAAAAAATTTTTTATTAAAGTTCCCGAGGAAAAATAACTCTCTCGGTCAGAAGTGTTTTGCACACAGGGGAAAAACAAAACAGCCATGAATTAACAGCAAAAAATTTGGGAGAAAGAAAATCCTTACAACCTTTTTCCAGTAGAGGGCGCACTACAGTGTGACTGTGTGAGAGGATGTGGCCGAGGATTGAGAGAGAGAAGGGAAGCCGCTGGGTCAGTTGGCATTTCTGTGTGGGGTTTGCGTGTAACAAGCGGGAGGGAGGAACGCTACAATGAACACATAGAGACAGACCAAAACAAAAAAACACCCGCGCATGCTCATGTCATGAAAACAAACAAAGAGGACGTGATCAAACCGGGGATGTAAAATTTCTGTTCCCCCCTCAGGGAACAATGTTTCGTTTTCTTTGAACCTGATCAACAATTCTTTTTTTTTTTGTTTTAGATATTTTCTTCCACATGAGAGGCCATACAAAATCCTCCAGTTGTCATTTACAATAATAATTCACTTTCTGACCCCATATATCCCACCCCACCCCCCAGTGGTGCCAAGGGTCCTTGCCATCTTACAAATAACCATGCAATAAAGACCAAAAAATTAAACAGAAATGATGTAGAATAAAAAAACACAAATACAAGGTAGAGGTACAGTCTGCATTACAGGTCACCAGAGATTAGAGAGTTTTAGCACATTATTTTCTGCCATCTATAAGCCTTTCTGTCAATTTGTCTGCAGCTGTTTTCCATGTCTCAAGATTTGAGGCCCTAGCTTTATTAATTCTGGTTGTTGAAAGTTCTAACATAATTATATCATAAAACTGAGAACGGCCAATTCCGTACAGATAGATAATGTGGAGGAAGCCATCTTTGTGCAATTATCTTTTTTAGCAGATGTTAGTTCTGCCAACTAGCTTTCTTTATCGCTTCAAAAATCCTAAGTTGGAATCATCATTTATAAGGACCACAGCTGGTTGCACTGGTACACATTTCCCTATCATTTTAGACAGTATTGATGAAATTTTCTCCCAAAACTCAAAGACCTTCTCACATTACCACACCATGTGTAGAAACATTCGAACTTATTGGTGAGGTCAAAAACAACAATGGGGACTGTGGAGAGGTAAGCATGATCGAACACCCAATGAGGGGGGAGAGCATGCTCGGAGCCCGGCGGCTAATCAGCAGGCCAATCAGAAATAATAAATAACACCTGTTTATTCTAGTGATTGGACCGGAGAGACACCCTCCTTAAGGAGAGGAGAAGGAGCAGCCAGGAGAGAAGAGAGCACAGACACATACACACACAAACACGGTGTGACGGGTGCAGGGTGTCTCAGTGTTTACCCGGAGGAAAAAGGGGAAAAAAAAAAGAGACAGAAACTATACCGCTCTGCTTATCAGCCTTTATGCGTTTCTCCTTAGCGCTGTCGACTACACAGATGCCAGTCAACGACAATGAGTGGGCAAAAGGAAATAAAAAAAACACTCAAACATCCGTCGCAAAATAGAATATGATATTATCAAAATAATTAAACAGCGGTAGAGCGACCATTACACACTTCTCCTCAGAGCTCGCTGGAACTGAACTGAGCTCCCGCGCATGCGTGCTTCCATGCAAAAGGTAAAACAACCATAGAAGAAGTCACCTTAAAGCGGACATGACATTTGTATACACTGTACATCAAACATTAAGCGGCCGTTACAACGGCTACAGTGTGGTGGTGGCTGTAATTGAAAAATAAAAGAATTTGCTTACCTGATATCGCCGACTCTGTCTTCTTCTTCCCCCAACAAGAACAAACTTTACTACAGTGGTGCCGAAACACGGGAAGAAGAAGAAACTTCACTGCCAGAATGACCACTCCGTCAAGGCTGCCATTTGCGGAAGCCATCCAGGCCCTCGCGGTCCTCCACCAACAACATGATGCGCTGGTGGAAATGAAGAACATCCAAGATCAACGGTTCCAAGTCCTCATGGAGGCCCAGCGGGAGGGCCGCGAGCGAATCTGGAGTCTGCTGACCCAGGAGATTCAGCCCGCTCCGTCATCTGCCACCCACCCTCCCATCACTTTCTCCAAAATGGCGTCGCATGACGACCTGGAAGCGTTCCTGGACCTCTTCGAAAAGATGGCAGAGGCGTGTGGCTGGCCGCGGGCCGAGTGGTCGGTAAGAGTCATCCCGCTGTTGTCGGGCAAAGCCCAACTTGCCGCACAGCAATTACCGACCCAAAATTTCCTGGAGGCCAGGGTCGGCGAAATAACCTCTCTCTTCTCTCCCCCTCTTTCTCTCTTCCCCGTCCTGTTCCCAGGCCCAGAAAGCGGAGACCGCCCACACCAGCACCCCGAAGGCGAAGCACTGAGGCAGATCAACCGCAGGTCCCACTGGAAGGGGGTGCCTATCTGGACGGAGGGGAGGAGTTTCCACCCCTGGCTGCTCCCCAGACAGCACCAGGTCTCTTTCCGGTTCAATCGGTTGACCTTGCTGGCCCCGGGGGTATAGTGAGAAGGTCTGGGCCGATGCCTTGGCGCCGCGGGGGCGAGAATAGCGCACCATAAAGCTGCTCCGTGAAGGAGGCGAGTGCGTTGATTCGCGTCCCCGCCACGCCAATCGTCGCCCCTGGTCGCGACGGGCTATACTGGATACCAGTGAGTATTAAAGGGGGTACATATCAAGCTTTGGTGGATTCGGGGTGTAACCAGACCTCCATCCACCAAAGCCTGCTTCAAGACCCGGTATTGGATACGAGCCGCACGGTAAGGGTAAGGTGTGTGCACGGGGATGTAATTCACTACCCACTAACGGCAATAGGTATTCAATTCCAAGGTAAAAAGCATAGCGTAGAGGTAGCGGTTAACCCGCACCTCAAACACCCGCTAATTCTGGGAACCAATTGGCCTGGATTTAATAGATTATTAGGGGTCTTACGTGCGGGGGTTTCTTGGAAGAAGAAATCGCTGGATAGGGGGTGTGTCGTTTAGCTGGGGGAATCCCAAGCGGACGCTGACGACACGCTGAGACATGCATTTGAAAGAGTGCAGGTCATAGATGGGAATAACCTCCAGCCTGATCGGCCCCTCTCCTATCCATATTTTGCGATTATTAATGACAGGGTGTATCGAGTGACCCAAGACACTCAGACAAAAGAAGATACAACCCAATTATTAGTACCAAAGAGCCGTCGGGAATTGCTTTTGCATGGATTATGCAACCCGGTACCCGGAAGCAATAGCTCTCCGTAACATCTCTGCAAAGAGTGTTGCGGAAGCTTTGTTTCGCATAATCTCCCGAGTGGGAATCCCCAAGGAGATTCTCACTGACCAAGGCACCGCGTTCATGTCACGCAACTTGCACAAACTTTACGGATTGTTGGGCGTTAAATCGATTCGCACTAGCGTCTATCACCCACAAACAGATGGGCTGGTGGAACGATTTAATCGCACACTTAAATCCATGATCCGTAAATTTGTTCACGAGGACACGAAAAATTGGGATAAGTGGTTGGAGCCCTTGTTATTCGCTGTGCGGGAGGTTCCCCAAGCCTCCACAGGGTTTTCCCCCTTCGAGCTTCTCTACGGCAGACAGCCCCGTGGGGTTTTGGATGTCGTTAGAGAGGCTTGGGAGGATGAGCCTTCACACAGCAAAAATTAAATTCAATATATTCTGGACCTGAGAGCAAAACTCCACACACTGGGGCGGCTCTCTACGGGGCATTTGCTTAAGGCCCAGGATGATCAACGCCGGCGTTATGACAGGGGCACTAAACTACGCAGATTTTCACAGGGAAATAAAGTCCTTGTACTGCTACCCACTTCCAGCTCTAAATTACTCGCCAAGTGGCAAGGGCCGTTTGTGGTCACCCGACGAGTCAGCGATCTCGATTATGAGGTGGTACGCTCGGACAGGGCTGATTTACGTCAGATAAACCACATTAATCTGCTAAAGCAGTGGAGGGAGCCGGAGGAGGTGATGCTGGCTACGATCGTTACCAACGAGGAGGACCTGGGGCCAGAGAGCACTGGCCGACAGCGGCCGGGCACTCTGGTCACCGGGGGTGACCATCTCTCAGTAAGCCAGCTCATCGATGTCCGGCACCTTCAGCGTGAATTTTCTGACGTGTTTTCACCCCTGCCCGGTCGTACTAACTTAATTCAGCACAATATTGAGACCGAACCAGGCGTGGTTGTTAAGACCCGGCCGTATCGCCTACCTGAACACAAGAAAAAAGTGATTCAGGAAGAATTGTGTAATATGCTGAAATTGGGTGTAGTAGAAGAATCCCACAGCGACTGGGCCAACCCGATTGTCTTGGTACCCAAGACTGACGGCTCAGTCCGGTTCTGTGTGGATTACCGAAAAGTCAATGCTGTGTCGAAATTCGACGTATATCCAATGCTGCGTATTGACGAGTTGCTCGACCGGTTAGGTGCTGCTCGATATTACTCGACATTGGATTTGACAAAGGATTATTGGCAGATCCCCTTAACTCCAATATCCCGCGAAAAAACAGCCTTCACAACGCCGTTTGGATTACACCAATTTGTGACACTTTCGTTCGGGCTGTTCCGGGCACCGGCTACATTTCAGCATCTGATGGACAAAATACTCGGCCCTCACTCCGCATATGCCGCATATGCAACATCTGAGGGCGGTATTGTCAGCGCTGAGACGGGCCGGGCTCACGGCCAACCCAAAGAAGTGCGCAGCTGAGCAAGTGGAGGTAAGGTATCTGGGCTTCCACTTAGGTCACGGGCAGGTGCAGCCCCAAATTGATAAGTCTGCAGCTATTGCAACCTGTCCGAGACCTAAGACCAAAAAGGAGGTGAGACAGTTTTTGGGACTGGCAGGATATTATAGGCGTTTTGTTCCTAATTATTCGGCCCTCGTCAGCTCATTGACTGACCTCACTAAAAAGGAGGAACCAGATACCGTCCGATGGTCGGAGCAGTGCCAACAGGCCTTCTCAAAGGTAAAATCGGACGGCTCCCCGGCCTGAGGCGGGCGGTGGGGGTATGTGTGTATGTGGAGAGGTAAGCATGATTGAACATCCAATGAGGGGGGAGAGCATGCTCGGAGCCTGGCGGCTAATCAGCAGGCCAATCAGAAATAATAAATAACACCTGTTTATTCTAGTGATTGGACCGGAGAGACACCCTTCTTAAGGAGAGGAGAAGGAGCAGCCGGGAGAGAAGAGAGCACAGACACATACACACACACACGGCTACAGTGTGGTGGTGGCTGTAATTGAAAAATAAAAGAATTTGCTTACCTGATATCGCCGAATCTGTCTTCTTCTTCCCCCAACAAGAACAAACTTTACTACAGGGACATAGAGATAATTTACAGATAAAACGTTTCTTTGGTGTCCAGTACAGTTTGTGGCAGAACTTAAAATGGATTAACTGATGATTAGGATTTTTTAATGTGCAAATATGTTTTCCCATACCATCTCTTAGTCAATTTGATCCTCAGATTGCGTTCAGAGACCAGTTGATCAAATCCATAATTCCTTATTCGTTTGGATAGTAGGGCATGGAGAACCTCAGAGATAGAATAAGACAAGACAGGAGGCAGAGGAGCCAGCCAGAAGAGATATGGGAGGGAGAGGAAAAAAGTGCGACCGCATTCACAGAGAGCCAAAGAAAAATGTATGTCTAAGACGTGTAAGAAGGTACAGATCTTATCGAATGTTCTGCCGGATTATGCTCACTAGGAACAAAATGCCACTGCTGTGGGTGTGTGATTTCCTGATTCCTTTCTTGCTGTCCGGAAAAAATTTAAGTTTTCTGCCAGACAGCAAGTGTGTCTGGCAGCCAGAGCCAACCCCCGAAATAGTTACCCATCCCCGGGCAAGCTTTGTTCAAATAAAAGCCCTTGGAAGTCGACTGAGAGGGGGGCCTCTGGCAGCCAGAGTGAACCCTCGAAATAGTGACCCATCTCCGGGCAAGCTTTGGTCGAGCAAGAGTCAGTGAAGCGCACTGAACACGCTTACTGCTTGCGTTGTTGACCAAGGCCCAAAAAAACGGCAAACCCGGAACCCTAAAACCCTTTGGTGGTAGAAGTATGTGTGGTTGGTCCACAGCAGCCACCTTGGAATCTGAACATGGCTAGGTGGTAGAACTGGGAGAGGCTGTGATGATTTCCCGGCCAGAGTTGGTCTCAGTTTAGATATAGAAGAAATGCTTTGGAAGGAGGACCTTGAGAGCTGAGACAAACACCCAAAATAGTGACCATTCACGGGCAAGCTTTGGTTAAGCGAGAGCCCTTGGAAGTCGACTGAGAGGGGGGGCCCCTGGCAGCCAGAGCAACCCATCCCCGGGCAAGCTTTGGTCGAGCGAGAGCCAGTAAAGCAAGCCTAGGGGATGGTGGCTCTGTCGAATTGATGAGGATACTGCCTTTGCCATATAACCTTGAGTCCAACCCAGACACTAGGAAGCAGTGGCGATTTTATGGATTCCTGACAGGTTACCTGACCTCCATCTCTGGACACAGCTGTGGCGTGTTTTCAGAATCTTGACCATCCAGGAGGTCGAAGAGGCCTCCATAAGCCCAGACCGGTCTGCCTATGTCATCAACATGAGTGTGACTCTTGGCTCTGCGGGTGAGGGACACCAGTAGTATGCACTCGCTCACTCATTCACTCACCTTCTCTCTTTCTGCCTCTGCATGTTCCATGGCCAGATCACCACGCATAAGATTTGGCGCTGCCCAGTTGTCTCTCAACAAGGAAGAATACAGGTGGTTCCAGAGGTTCTTGGACCTGCGGGCTGGTCTCCTGGGTGGGAGGCAGGCCACCTATTTTTTTTTTTACCTCCAGAGCCAGTCCCTGCAGGACCCTGAACACAGATTTTCAATCTGCGTGGACCAGCATGGGGTTTCCAGGCAAACCCACCATCACTGACGTCCGGACGTCTTTGGAGGTAATTGTAATTATGAACCTCTGGGCAACCAATGACTTCCAGGAAAGGATGGGTGGGAACCGAGGAAGTTCGATGATTTTGGGAGAGACAGATGACTTCCAGGAAAGACTTGCATGGGTGTATAAGGTCAGAAACTTCATGCACAGCACTTGCAGGAGGGCACCAATTCAAGCTATGGAAAGTTATACGAAGCAATACCCCCAGAGTCACCCAAGAGGGGGGAAGGATGAGCGACTCAACAGGACAGATACAACAGTAATGGCTAGGACAGCAGATTCATGCTGGCAGCAGAGAGAGCTTCTTGCTGGTTATGGAGCAGGAGAAAGGAGCTTAGCTAGAAGCCAGGGGGAGTTGATGGGCAGTGATTTGGCTACCACTGCTGACCCACCAATGTTAAGGGTGTTGTGGTTTAGGGTTGAAACACCCAATGATTGTTGGATACCGCCTGATGACATCGACTCTTCCTGGTCAAGGCTACATTTACCAAAACCGAATGAAAGAGAAGCATCTTTGAATGTAATTGTAATTATAACGCACCTCCGCTCACTCTACCTCTGTCAGTCCTGATCATCACATCCATGAGAGTCACCCGATCCATCCCCAGGGTTTCTTCTACTCTAGCATCTCCTCGATTCCCTCCTGTGTTTCTTCAGTCTCTGTGTTCTAGTGCATTTCGTGTTTATCGTCTCCACGGATAAGTTAAGTGTGTTGTGTGTCTGCAGCAAACTCCATGCTGCTAAAGCACTTCCTTGTTTACAACAAACTCTCTCTGAACTCCATCCTAACTTCATTTAATGACTTTGTAAATAAATACTTGTTTACCTATACCCCTTCTGTGTCCAGTCCTAAGTGTGTTGTGATAGAAGGACCGACCAAAAACAGATATCGAGATGGATCTCGGACACACAACACTGTCACCTTTGGACACCCTCACTAAATTCGTTGATGCACTCAAGGCTTCACTTCTCTGCGTTGTTCACCCTCTGAGACACCCCTGCCTCTGCCTCAGGCAGTCCCGTGGCACTTTTGCAATGTTACTCTGGTAAAGCAGCTGAGTGTAGCGGTTTTTTACTCCAAGTTAACCTGTACATCGAGATGCATCGGAGCCAATTCCCCACCGAGAGATCGTAGGTAGCATTCCTCATTTCCCTACTAACTGGAAAAGCCCTGCTATGGGCAAAAGCAATATA
Source organism: Danio kyathit (assembly GCA_903798195.1). Lineage (NCBI taxonomy): Eukaryota > Metazoa > Chordata > Actinopteri > Cypriniformes > Danionidae > Danio > Danio kyathit. The sequence goes on from LR812520.1 coordinate 19,449,461, forward strand.
GAATTCCAAAAGTGTCATAATTAATTTGTATACACAGTTTACTGCTCATCTATCTGAAGTTTTCAGCGTTGCTACCGAATCTCTCTCCATATCAGATCAGCTTTTTAGTCTAAGACAAGGAAGCTCCTCCATCTCAGAAAACACAATCCAATTCCGCACTCTGTCGGCAGCCAGTGGCTGGAATGAGACAGCCCTCATTGGTGCTTTTTGATAAGGGTTAAATGCCAACCTCAAGTCTACTATGGTGATATATGATGATACTATCAGTTTGGAAAATATCCTCCAGCGCACTACCCGAGAAGCTCAACGACTAGCCGCCTGTCACAGCCCCAAAACCGCTCACCAGTTCGCTCCCAGTGCTGCCTGCCCTCCAGTACCAGAACCCATGCAAATAGATTCCTCTCGCCTCTCTAAAATAGAACGATCCAGGCGGATGTCACAAAGAAAATGTCTTTACTGTAGAAAACCTGGTCATTTCATCAAAGAGTGCACCGTGAAAGCCCCTCGTCCTGTGGTGAGTACCATTCATGTCAATGATGAAGTGTCTTACACTTACTTCTGCCATATTGGTCTCCCCAGACTTTTCATGCTCTATCTCAGCTCTCATAGACTCCAGATCTTCTGGCAAATTTCATCTCCCAAGCCAGTCTCGACCAACTCCAGTTGTCCCGTCTACGTCACCATGTACAGTATTCAGTTAAAAACATCCATGGAAAGCCACTGGGACGAGGAAAAGTCAGATACCACTCCCCCGAATTTAATCTGCAGATCGGATGTCTTCACAAGGAGAAAATTAGTTTTCTGGTACTGGAGGAATCCACCGTCGATATCATTCTGGGACGTCCATGGCTATCTTGTCGTTCCCCAGAAATCAGGTGGGACCACAGGGAAATATTACAGTGGAGTAATGAATGTCTTGAGAACTGTATGATTCCAGTGAAACCCCCCTTTCTTCAGTGATACCACTCCTAGTGGCCACTACGAGTATTGAAAGTCCCAAAGTCTCCATTCCCCAGAAGGTCCCACCTGAGTATGCTACGTTGCAGGATGTGTTCAGTAAGCAGGCAGCCATCAAGTTACCATGGAACTGTGCCATCAACCTGTTACCTGGTGCTAAACTACCAAAAGGAAAGATCCACCTGTTGTCCATCCCGGAGCGCAAGGATTTATCCAACCATCCACCTTACCGGCAGCTTCAAGCTTCTTCTTCATGGGTAAGAAAGATGGAGATCTCCGGCCCTGCTTTGACTACTTCAACTCATTCCTCAGCCCTATCCGCTCCCCCTGGTCCCAGCAGCCCTCAAAGAACTGCGCTGAGGCCACGTTTTCAGTAAGTTGGGTCTACCCACTGCCTTTGACACAGCCGAAAGACTTTTCCATCATGTGTTTAAAAACTTTGGAGGTTCCAGCTGTGGACTACTGGTTTTGGGTGAGCGAGAGAGTGTGGGCTTATATCCAACTCCAATGAGCGGTGAGATGGAACAAGAAGTTCGCAGACACACCCATATACCAACCGGCAGATCGGGTGTGGCTGTCCATGCAAGATCTTCGATCTTTGTCCCCTGCCAAAAGCTGAGTCCCCGCTACCTTGGTCCCTTTAAGATCCTGAGGCAGATCAACGATGTCACATATCAGCTCCAACTTCCACCCAGGTACAGAATTCACCCCATCTTCGTCTAATTACTAAAGTCTTGTTTCTCTCCCACTACAGAGCCCTGGAGCTGGTACGGTGTCCCCTCCTTCCGATGTCCTGGAACCGAATTCGGTGTACACAGTCAGGGAGATAGTAGATTCACGACACTGGGCCAAGCAGCTCGAGTATCTGATTGATTGGGAGGGGTATGGTCTGGAGGATACCCAGAGCCGATGTCCTGGATCCATCACTCTTGGAGAAATTCCACCGAACCCACCAAGAACGGCCTGCCCCTCGAAGTCGCAGAAGACATAACAACTTCTACATAACATTGGCTCTAACTGCATTTTTTAGAGATATCCTAGTGATAGACTTTTTGGCTGAAAGACATTTACACCTGTTAATTACAGTGCTGTATTATGACAGATTTCACAAAGGCTTCAGCTACGTATTCTAACTGTCAGCTGGTACTAGCCTCATTTTTGTGACTTGGAGCTTGTGTGGCGTCTACGGATCAATGTCTGGATGACAGTGAGAGCGGGATGAGACCTCAGATTCGATGTGTGGCTGCACGTCACAGTTACTTTACTGCAAATTTTGAATACTGGCTTATTTAAATTGGCTTTTCATTCGATTGAAAGGTGAAATATTGCCAGACAAGTTACTTTCGGTTTTGGAGGAGAGAGGCTTCAGTGATAAAAGGCTGGACACAAACAGTTGGTAAGAAAAACACACACACACAACATACACTCTTGTAGGCCTACTCATTATTGATTTATTTAACATAAATATAACATTTATCGAAAGGCGGAACTTCAGAAAAAGTAATCACTGCGGTTTCCATGGTTTCTGTGGTTGCTTTGTTTCTCTGCGGTTGGCTTGTCAGTGGCACGGTATTGCTAAATCATTTTTGTTTTAATCAGAAAATAAGATTATGTTTTAGTTAGGTTATTTAGTGTAATATAGTTAATTAGTTTAGTTAATGTAATTTACAAATATATAAATTACTTAGGGCAAGATGGGGACGCAGTGGGTAGCAGAATCGCCTCAGTGCAAGAAGGTCGCTGGTTCGAGCCTCGGCTGCGTCATTTGGCATTTCTGCGTGGAGTTTGCATGTTTTCTTTGTGTTCTTGTGGGTTTCCTCCAGGTGCTCCAGTTTCCCCCACAGTCCAATGACATGTGCTGTATGTGAATTGGGTAAGCTAAATTGGCCGTACTGTATGTGTCTGATTGAGTGTGTATGGGTGTTTCCCAGTTATGTGTTGCAGCTGGAAGAGCATCCGCTGCGTAAAACATATGCTGGATAAGTTGGCGGTTCATTCCACTGTGGCGACCCCAGATTAATAAAGGGACTAAGCAGAAAAGAAAATGAATGAATGAATGTATGAATGAATTACTTAGTGATTTTTGGATTTAGGCATAGGCCGAGTAAAATACTTAATTTTACTTGAAAATACAAAAGATTGTCAGTTTAGGTTTTTTTTTTGATGGCACTTTATTGCATGCTGAATTTTACAGTCACAAAATTTTTTTTGTGCACTACCACAAAATGATTTTGTTGACATAAAAATATACCTCATTTTTATATTCTAGCCTAGTTTAGTTTATCCTTAATATAAATATAAAAATGTATACATTTTAAAAATTTGGGTGCACCAGTGCAAAATTTAGTCTAGAACCCTGATATATATATATTTTGAAATCCTCATTATTTTAACACATCTATAGTTATGTGGTGGCACAGAGTTAGACCTCTTTCTTGACTTCTCCCAGAAACAGCAATGTGCGCGGCATGACATCACTTTGTTGCAGAGACACTATTGGTTAAATGCCGGCAAAGTAGAACACGGAAGCAGGTTGAAGCAGAAAGCATGACTATGGCTGCAGTCTGGAAGTATTATGAAGCTGATGACGACAACATTGCCATAGCAAACTGTGAAATATGTAAACTTGGGATTGCCTGACGGGTATTTTAGGTTGAGGTGCTATTTGTTTTTACATTCGATTTTTTTTCTATTTACTGTTGCAACTCCAAAAGCGAAGCATTTGTGTTATTTATTACTTGATTGTTCAAGCTACCTCACAGCAGTGCTTTGTTTGTTAACAGAGTTGTTGAATGTTAAAATAAAGTCAAATAAAAAAAATTAGGAACATTATTGATCTGTTTTTTTATGTATTATAGAAGTATTGGATCAGGTTTCGGTATCGCCAGATACTCAAAATCAGATGACTCAGACTCGGACTCGAGGAAAAAAAACCTGATCGGGACATCCCCAGTTACTATGTCAGTGTAGGTGACCATAGGTCGAGGCGGACACCTTGACATCTTGCAACTCTCCTGTTCAACCTTCTGAGCCAATTAATGAGAAAGAACCAAATCTCCTACCACAGCTATGCTGATGGCACTCAGATCTACTTAGCCTTATTGCCTAATGACTTCAGCCCCATTGACACCCTCTGCCAATGCATTGATGAAATTAACAGTTGGATGTGCCAAAACTTTCTTCAGTTAAACTAAGACAAAACTGAAGACATTGCGTTTGGGAACAGAGATAAGGTTCTCAAGGTGAATGCATACCTTGGCTCTAAGATTCAAACAACAAAAAATAAGGTCAAGACTCTTAGTGTGATTCTGGAGTCAGATATGAGTTTCAGTAGTCATGTCAAAGCATACCTGTCAACCCTCCCGTTTTTCCCGGGATTCTCCCGTATTTTACAGTTCTATCCCGCTATCATTCCATAAAGGTATTTTCCCGTATTTCTCCCGTATTTTCAGTCTTTCTCTGAAGGGTGGCATATAAATATTAAAGAGCAGAGCCTCCCTATACGCAACCCATACCGCCAAACCACCAGGGGCCGCCATTTGCACTTAAATGTGAGCCTGTTCTGTGCTTTCCAGAAATAATATCCCTTATTTTCACATCCCAATGTTGACAGGTATGTGTCAAAGCAGTAACTAAATCCGCATACTGTTATCACAAAAACATTGCAAAAATTAGATATTTTGTCTCCAGTGAAGATTTAGAGAAACTGGTGTAACCCAGGTTACTAAAACCATATTAACCTGCCAATAGGAAAAGAGAAATATATTATAACAGATAGAAAAATAGTTTACTAGATATATATATTTTAATGATAAATAGGCAAATATGGGCAACCCAGTGGCGCAGTAGGTAGTGCTGTTGCCTCACAGCAAGAACGTCGCTGGGTCGCAGGTTCGAACCTCGGCTGGGCTGGGTCAGTTGGCGTTTCTGTGTGGAGTTTGCATGTTCTCCCTGGGTTCACGTGGGTTTCCTCCGGGTGCTCCGGTTTCCCCCACAGTCCAAAGACATGCAGTACAGGTGAATTGGGTAAGCTAAATTGTCCATAGTGTATGAGTGTGAATGTGTGTGTGGAAGTTCCCAGAGATGGGTTGCGGCTGGAAGGGCATCCGCTGCGTAAAATCGTGCTGGATAAGTTGGCGGTTCATTCCGCTGTGGCGACCCCGCAAGGGACAAAGCCGACAAGAAAATGAATGAATGAATGAATGAATAGGCAAATATTATTTGAGGAACATTAATAAATATTAAAAAATAATATTTACTCACGAAATAGAAAATTTGAGTTAGCTCCGCCCATTAGGATTGCGTCATCACGAGCTGCGGGAGTGAGCTGCGTCTTTAAGCCTTGTTTATACTCGACGCGCCCGCTAGTTCGCTTGAGTGCGCGCGGAGAATCTGACGTCATCGCGGAGTTTGCGGATGTTCGCTTTGAGTGCGCGCGACATCATTTCGGCTGGCGGTGCGCACGGTATTTTTTGAGACCCAAGCGAACTGTGCGCGCGACGCCGCATCTGGTTTGAGTTGAAATGAACCACTTTGAAGAGATTTTGTCTGAAACAGGTACACCTGTACAGACATCTTTATGATCTGGATGATAGAGATAACCTGATGAACAATAATTTTGGCTAGAAATTGCAACAGCAGTGGGAAAGGAGGAAAGTTTTTGTTAAAAAGTTTGGAAAAACCTGAGGGATAGTCTGTTAAAGCCAAAAGAGGCCATGGCAAAAGTGGAAACCCAGCTACACAATTAAAAAAATATGTTTTTCCACCATTTATAGGTTTTACACTGATGTATATATTACAATTTTGAATTTAAAACAATTTAATAATTACAAAACTATAATTAAGGATCAAATTATTTCTTTGATAACTGGGAAAGAATATTTGAACCTATCAGTTTACAATATACTGATGCCCTGTTTTTCTAGGCTTTATTGGTGATAATGGTCAGGAATGTTGGACTATTAATGACTTTTTAGAATAAGAGGACAGAAACTAGCCAGACATAATGTGTGAATTGGGGAGCGGGCTAAATCTAAAAAACATCAGTATTATTAAGTAAGTGTGCTTTTTTTTTTTTTGCTTTTATTCTTGCCATAATAAAGAATAGATTTGTAGAGCAACTCATGTTCTGTTGTCATTAATATTTTAATAAACTTTAATAGGTAAAACTGTCCGAGATATGAACAAAAGCAAGTGATGCATCAAAGTTTGATTAAAAAAATCTTGAATATTATAAAAATCCTTAAAATCATTCAAATAATTTATAAAAACAATAAAAATAATTAGTAAAAAAATCTTGAATGATATTAATGATATGACATGTTCCGGAAACTTTCTACTTCTCTGTTTATCTGTCTGACTTTACAGTGGGGAGCGGGCTAAATAAAAAAAAACATCTGTATTTTTAAGTAAGTCTGCTTTTTTTTGGCTTTTATTCTTGCCATAATAGAAATATATTTGTAGAGCAACCCATTTTCTCTCCTCATTGATATTTTAATAAACTTTAATAGGTAAAACTGTCCGTGATATGAACAAAAGCAAGTGATGCGTCAAAGTTTGATTAAAACAAACCTTGAATGGTAATAAAAATCCTTATAATCATTAAAATAATTTATAAAAACAATAAAAATAATTCGTTTAAAAATCTTGAATGATATTAATGATATGACGTAGTTCCGGAAACTTTCTACTTCTCTGTTTATCCGTCTGACTTTACGGTCAGTTACTTTTGACCGCCCCCTGTCGTTTTAAAGAATATCACAACGGCGAACGCTGCAAGTATGAAAGCCTCGTCCGTTTTGCGAGGTGCGCGCGCAGTCAGCGGAGGTGCGCGATGCGGCGCCAGGCGAAAGTATAATTCCAGCTGTACACAGAGGCCAGAGTGAAACGAGAGGCGAACGAGACAACAGCGAACTAGTGCGATTCCCGAAATAAGTTTTGAAAAGTGAGATTAGATACTTGATATATAGATATAGAAGACTGATACCTGAGTAAGAGTGTTTGAAAGAGAGAAGCGACATCAGAGAGAAGTTGCATTTAGTACCGATTGTGCTGTGCTGAATCCGAGGAGTGAATTGCATCTGATTTGATCGCCGAAAATCTAGGGAATCTGACTTTTTCCCTCGCTACATCAAGGATTTGCTTCAAATCCTTGCCATTTTTTTGGTAAGTTAATGATTAAATAGTTATATTTTATTGTGTGTTCACAGATCATTGGAATGTGTTTGTCTTTTGGGGAAATAAGTGCTTAAAACAGTTAAAAATGTACTATTCCTGCAAAATTCTTGAAAAAGGGATATAGTGTGATTATTTTATTGTGCTTTATATGAGTTTAAGATAGTTTTAGCTTTATAATTCCATAAAGGGTAATGCTGCACCTATGGAGTTATGCTAACCATGCGGTCTGCAGCTATAGGCTAATGTGTGCTCCATATGCTGTTGTATGCTGTTTAATGCGATTAGTGCTTTATGCTGAGAAAATGTATGCACAAAAGAGAATATGTGAGTGAATGTATTAATTTGAATGCATTTATTGTAGTTAATATGTACCCATTTAAATGTTAATGGCTGAAATTAGAATTCATGTGTGATTAATGCAGATTTTTCACCTTGTTTTGCAAGGTTGGGTTTTTTTTCCCCCCTTTTCCTCCTGTATTTTTTTATCTTATTTTATTTCATCTGCTGCTCCTGAGATCTGTCGTCTGTCGCAATTCTGGACGAGGAATTGAGAGAAGTGCTGGAATTTGTTGTTTCCGCTTGCTGTAAAAAGTTCGAGTTGGTGGAGACTGGCGAGCCATCCCTGTGTTCAACGAATCTGGTCAACGATTCCTTTTGGAAAAGTGGTAGTCATACACATACACTACAAGTTTCACAGTCCACACACACACACGTCATTTTTACTGATACTGATACGAGTTTTTCCATCTCGTGAAACTGAGATTTGCTTTCTGAACGGACATCAAGGAGAAGTTAAGAGAATACTCAACTCCTGTTACATGAAGAACAGTTTATTGTAAAGAGCTAAATTGTTCCTGTTCATAATTTCAGTGAGAAATTGTCATTGCCAGTTCTATTTCGTTATTTATATATTTTTGGTGATTGTGAACAGTCATTTAACTGTGACGAGCTAAAGTGAAACTAATTTATTAGATAAATATTTATTAGATAACTGGATTTATTAGGTAATATAATTAGACTAGATAATATAACTAGATAATTAGATAATATAATTAGCTGAATAAGTAAATATATAACAATAAGTGATAAATAATAAATATAGGATATTATTATAATAGATTAGTATATATATTTATTTTAAATAATAGACTTTTAAGCATAGTATCCTAAATAATAGCATTCTAGAAATAGTAACAAAACAAAAATACGAACATTGGGTTGAATTTTGGTTTTTCTACGGTATTGTGGTTTTTGTTTATTTGATTCAATTTGTTTATTGTTTCTATTTTATTTGTATTGTATTATTGTGATTTTTGAACTTGACAATTTAAACTTTAAAAGAATTTATAAAGCACTTATTTTTTCAATCAAACCCCATTGACTGTCTTTTCTCTTGCTGCAACTCTGGCTCTCGAGAGAATCTAGTCTTCTGATCGGCCCATAGTGTTTATTAGGACATCAAAATAATCTGTAGGTCACAGGTGCTACAGAAAGTTGGCGAGCCAGCCAGGAGCCAGTTCTTGCAGCAACCGAAAGAACTGCAAAAACGAAATTTGTATTTTCCAACGCAAAAATGGACATTGTGAAACAAAAAAGCGTTAATGTAGAGAATGCGATCTTAATTGAAGGCCTTACGTTAATCGAAGTTGACAACGAAATAGAAAAATACTTGCAGAGATATGGTTCTATTAGCCAAAACCTCATTATTGACGATCCCGAGTCCGAGTTTTACAGTAACGCTATAGTTGAATATAGCCACAACTCCACAATTCAAAATCTACTTCCTCTTCTACCCTTGAGTCTGGGGAGTCTTTCTGACCCAGCTGTCATTTTTCGTGTGCGTACTAGGGTTGGGCCGATAGACGATGTCATCGTCCATCGCCGATGGCCAATAAACTTCACGATGCTGAGCCGGCATCGTGATCCATCGCCCCGCCCCACATGTATATTGATATATAACTTTTATATTTGCATGTCATCTTAATAGCAATAACGGTCTTTTCATGAGCTGTGTTATATTATACTTATAGCTGCTGTTTGCACGGCTGACAGCATCGTGAGGATGCAGGTTTCTGCTCTCTCGTCACCAATCAATCTCAGTCTGGGAACATGTTTCGTGCTGCGAATTTTGTTAAGCCTGTCCTGTCCTCATTGTGGTCAAATTGCTTGCTTTAATGGAGGATAGGCTATTGTGTATTGAGGATATAGGCAAATATATCGCAGAGAGCTGAGACCCGGATGACGACTTTAAAGACGACATTTAGCTTGTTTCGGATGATATATTACATGTTTTAATTGCATTATTATATAAAATGAACAGCATTATTATTTTAATCATCATCATTAATAATAAACGAACTACAAATAATTTGACAGCTTCAGCTGTTTACATCAACATCACTTGGTCGGCACTTTCGGACTTCATCACCACGCATCTTTAGCATGAATTGAAATAGAGTTTCCTTCCTAAAGGGAAAAATACAATAATTTTTAAAATTGCAAGGCGATTATAGACATGTATTCGCAATTTCACACACATCAGCATGTGAAAAGTTAATTAATTCTATTGCGCGCTCTCTCTCTCTCGCAACAGCTGACGCGCGCTGCACGTGAGGGCACTACCATACACAGCCACACCTCATAACAAATTAATTTGCAACTTTGTTGCATAAAAATAAAAGGCTAAATAACTAAATTTAATTAACAAACAAATTAAATAAAATTATTTGTAAAAATGAAACTACAGAAAAAAGAAAGTGAAAAGAACTGAAACCATCTCAAATGATCTGTTCTGGAATAACAGGTGTTGCAATAGAATTAATTCGATGGAATGATAAACACAGACATGCGCATATTTCAGAAAATAGCCTATTTATTTAATTAAAAACTATGTTAGGCCTATAATTATTTGTATAGGCTATATATAAATAAAATTATATATATATATATATATATATATATATATATATATATATATATAATTATTATTATTTTTTTAATAGTCTATAATAAATTACCATTCGTTTTGGCTTTAACGAATTATTGAACAGATTAATAATAACTTATCAAAGAACATTTTACTGAGCTCAGTGAAATGTTTTGTATGTAGGCTAATATTAGAGCCATGGCTGCGTCGCGTCGGCGAAATTGTTTCTATTATCAGACAAACGATAAACACATATCCCAAGCGCAACATTGTGTTAGATTTTAGCAAATACAGAGGTGACACTGTTAATGACTACTTTTGTGATGATGATCAGACCTGAAGCCGCGGCGCGCTCTACTGAAAAAACAAAACATGGATAAATGCACCGCATAGAAACAGTCACGCGCAGACGGTGAGACCTCCGTCCGCCTCCCGTCTGAAAGGACTTTAATGCATGCATCCTTGTTTCTTCTGTGCGAAGATAAATATAATTTCATTTGCTTTCATCCATTTATATTATATGCATTTTGCAGCAGTCCCGCTGATAACGGCATCAAACCATCAAATCCTGTCCCGCGGACCCGCGCCGCACTGTTGCAGAGTCTTTTAGCTGTAAGAGCGCGGTGATTTGCATTGGTTTGAATTATTTTCTGAGATAAAACATAATGCAAATGAAGTAGATTATTAAATAAGTTTTAAAAAAGCAGCCGAAAGTTTAGACCTATTCAATACGTTTACAAACGGTTAAATAAATGAGCAAATTAGAAACATAACACTGCCGCGGCCATATATCGTGTCGGCGATCTCACAGGGGGACTATATGGCAATCTGAAAATGTCTTATATTGCACAACACTAGCCGTGAGATAGCGTTGGTCTGTCATAGCCTAAATGGTTTGTTCTTCACTGAAGCTTTAACAGAAGCCTGTGCTGTTCACTTCTGACGCATTCAGCCTGTAGCCTAGTTTGGGTTTTTTTTTACATATAATGTTGATTACTTAAAATGTCTTATCTTTTATTTTTATAGTTTATATCTATAAAATGAATGCTTAGCTTATTTCGTTGTGATGATTAAGCAAGAATCATAATGCATTGCATATTCGGCTCATTCTTCAGTAGCCTAGATTCCTATGTATTTTATAAACATATGGTTTATAAGGATTAACGATTAATCGATTGATTGATCGTTAATTTAAATGATCATCGATCACGGGATTTTGTAGAAAATGACATCCCTAGCTACAATTATTAAATTCGTTATGAATTAATTGATATTTAACAACAAAGACCCCCACCCCGCCTACGACGACGATACCATCGTCCATCGCCGATGTTCACATTAGACATCGTACGATGCCAAATTTGTCAACATCGCCCAACCCTAGTGCATACCCTTTCTTCAGTTTATGCCAAGCCCACTAGTTGTGCTGCCACAGAAGGGTATCTTGAGGAATTGAGGGCAATCGCCAAGGTGAGTGGGAGACCTTTTCATAGTGTCCTCCAGGAAGAATTAGATAAAATTTCAGGAACTCACTCCGCAGATTCCCCCCCTGTAACAGATGCTCAGAACACAGAGAGTGAAAACCCAACCAAGAACGAGATTAACTGTGTGTCCCCACCTTTACCAGTAGTCCCCGCTCAGGACGTTACTGTATCCACTACTCCCATATTCCCTGCGAACATTATAGACCCACCTGGTGTCCAGAAGATGGTGGTCGAGCACATAGTGAAAAGCGAAAGTACTTCACAGGCTATGATTCGTCTGAGGGTGTTCTCGGGGAAGTCCCCACGACCCCCACATGAGCCAGATTTCGACACATGGAGAGCAAGTGTTGATTTCTTGTTGAATGATCCATCTATTTCTGATTTGCACAGAACACTGAAAATTCTGGATAGCCTTCTGCCCCCAGCAGTTGATGTGGTGAAGCATGTGCGCCCTCCAGCCTCACCTGCTCCTTATCTTCAGATATTGGATTCTGTCTATGGTTCTGTAGAGGACGGTGACGAGCTGCTTGCCAAGTTCATGAGCACTCTACAGAATCAGAATGAGAAGCCATCAGACTACCTGCACCGACTGCAGGTCCTCCTTAGTACAGCTATCAGACGGAATGGTATAACGGAAGATGACCAAGATCGTTACTTGTTAAAGCAGTTTTGCAGGGGCTGCTAGGACAATCGCCTAATAGCAGATCTTCAGCTTGAGAAAAAAGAAGCCCGTCCACCTACCTTCGCCGAGTTAGCATTGCTCATACGCACGCAAGAAGATAAACAGGCCTCCAAGGAGGAACGGATGAGAAAACATCTTGGAATGTCGAAACAGTCAGCTGTATATCCTAAACCCCGAGCCCCATCCAACCAGATGTCAGCTTGTCTCTATGATGCATCCCATTCTGGGAATTCTGAGATTGGTTTTCTACGGAAACAACTAGTGGAGATTCAAGCTCAAGTCACAGCTCTGAAACCGCCACCTGAGCAAAAGGACAGGAAGGTCTTACCTGAAAAGGCTGAGATGGCTGCTTTAAAGGGGATGATTAAAGAGCTTAGCACCCAAGTAGCTGCAGTAAAGGAGTCTGTAGCTCAAAGTTCAAAACCCAGCGACATAGATGAATTAGAAATCCATAAGTTGCGTCGCCAAGTAGCAGAATTGCAGGCTCAGAGTGCTATTCGCCAGACACCTCAAGTGTTCAGCACCCAGAGATCCCCTGGTACAGTTAGAAATCGTGAACCTGAGAGAAGTTCATTGAGAACTGATAGGCCGAGGGCCTGGTATTGCTTCCGTTGCGGAGAAGATGGACACTTGGCAGTTAACTGTAAAAACGCAGCAAACCCTGACAAAGTTACAGAGAAAAGGATGAAGCTGAGAGAGCAGCAGGGCCACTGGGACTCTCAGTATAGAAGATCTGCCCAGTCTTTAAACGAGAGAGGGTCTTTATAGGAGGGCATATGAAGACCAGACGTTCAGACTATCGCCCTGAATGTTATAAGCAGAACATTGAAACAGACAATTATGACACATCGCCGTCAAACTGCTTGCCTAAAGGATTAATAGGAGTGAAGTGCACGGCTGAAATATTTATTGGAGACAGAAAAGTGAATTGTCTTCTCGACACAGGATCCCAGGTGACCACCATCCCTCAATCCTTCTACGAAAATAACCTGGCAGACTATCCTCTGAAACCACTGGGTAATTTGTTAGAAGTCGAAGGAGCTAATGGTCAGGCTGTACCATATCTAGGATACATTGAGCTAACTTTGAAGTTTCCCCAGACCTTCACTGGGATTGAAATTGAAGTTTCCACTTTGGCTTTGGTGGTGCCCAATATGACGAGCTCCCCACAGGTCCTAGTAGGAACTAACTCTCTCGATGCGCTCTACTGTAAGAGTGCTGAGAACACCGTGAAGTGTCAGTCCAATCTTCGTGGGTATCAGGCAGTACTTAGAGTGTTGGAAGCCAGATGGAAACAGGCTACCAACAAGAACCTTGGATGTGTGAGAGTGAAAGCAAATACAGTGGAAGTTATACCTGCTAAGAGCACAGTGGTTTTGGACGGTGGAGTTCACTTGAATGGTCCCTACATAAAAGGATGGGTAACCCTTGAACCGCCATTAACTCCCTTGCCGAACGGTGTTCTGATTGCAAGCTGTCTGCACTCTCTACCTCATAGACATCCCTCTAAGTTATCAGTCCTGTTGAGAAATGAGACACAGAATGACATACGACTCCCTCCAAAGACTGTGTTGGCAGAAATCCATGCAGTCCAGAGAATAGTGGGCCAGCAGCAGCAAGTTTCAGATGGGAAACCAGAGACAGAGAAACAGAACAGTGGCGACATTGCCTTTGATTTTGGAGATTCCCCTTTACCTGCGAAATGGAAGGAAAGGATTTCAAAGCTGCTGAGTTCAATGCCTGAAGTTTTCTCGCTGCATGACCTTGACTATGGTCACACGACAAAAGTGAAACATCAGATAAAGTTAAGCAATGAGACTCCATTCAAGCACCGAGCTAGACCCATCCATCCTCAAGATGTTGACGATGTAAGAGCTCATCTCCAAGAACTATTGTCAGCTGGAATCATACGTGAGTCTGAATCCCCATTTGCCTCACCCATCGTTGTGGTTCGCAAGAAAAGTGGTGGAGTAAGACTATGTATCGATTTCAGAAAACTCAACTTGCAGACAATTAAGGATGCTTATGCGCTGCCGAACTTGGAGGAGGTCTTTTCCACGTTAACAGGGTTGAAGTGGTTCTCTGTGCTTGACCTAAAGTCTGGATTTTACCAGATCGAAATGGAGGAAACAGATAAATGCAAGACAGCGTTTGTTTGCCCATTTGGATTCTGGGAATTTAATTGAATGCGCCAAGAGATATCCAATGCACCGAGCACGTTCCAGCGATTGATGGAGCGATGCATGGGAGACCTGAATCGAAAAGAGGTGTTAGTATTCATTGACGATCTTATTGTGTTTTCAAAGACTAGAAGAGCACGAAGAGCGGCTGTTGCAAGTGTTCAATCGCCTGAAGGAGTACGGGTTAAAGCTCTCTCCTGAGAAATGTAGTTTCTTCCAGACATCGGTAAAGTATCTGGGCCACATAGTCTCACAAGATGGAGTAGAGACAGATCGTTCTAAGACCGAAGCTCTTCTGGCCGAAGCCAAAGAACCTCAAAGAATTAAAGTCTTTCTTGGGTTTTGCCGGATATTATAGGAGATTTGTCCAAGATTTCTCCAAGATCGTTAAACCTCTTACAGATCTCACAGCAGGATACCCTCCGCTCCAAAAGAACAGGAGCAAGAAGCTGAAAGGAGGATACTTTAATCCCAAAGAGGATTTTAATGACCGATGGAATACAGAGTGTGACTCTGCTTTCAGAGCCATAATTGAGAAACTGACGTCTGCGCCTGTACTGGGTTTTGCTAATCCCAAGCTCCCTTATGTCCTCCACACGGATGCCAGTACCACCGGACTGGGTGCAGCTTTATACCAGCAACATGAGGGCCAGATGAGAGTAATAGCTTTTGCCAGCAGAGGACTGACAAAAGGAGAAAGTCGATACCCTGCCCACAAACTAGAGTTTCTGGCACTGAAGTGGGCAGTTACCTCTAAATTTAATGATTATCTTTATGGAGCCGAGTTCACAGTTGTCACGCATAGTAACCCTCTGACATATGTGGTCACCTCAGCGAAGCTTGACGCCGTTAGTTACCGTTGGTTGTCCAGCTTATCGACCTACAACTTTAAGCTACAGTACCGAGCTGGTAGCCAAAATCAAGATGCCGATGTACTCTCTTGCCGACCACATGGCGAACTTCTTGATGACTTGGTCTCACAGAAGGAGAGGGACAGGATCAGACAGTTCGCTTTGCACCACTTCATGGAGCAGGAGGCTGAGCCATCTGTCATCCTGTCTGATACTATCAGAGCGATATTCGAGAGACACCAAGTGATCGGATCAACTGGAGATCCAGACCAACCTGATACTGCCCTTACCCTAGTCGAATCCCTTACTCACCATGTAGATGTCTTGCCTAGAGAATTCCAACACGAAGGTGACCATGGTCTTCCAGATCTTCCCCATCTTGTCCCGTCATCCTTGGCTGATCTGCAGAGGAAGGATTCAGAACTAAAAGTAGTCATTGAAGCATTCGACAGGGGCAGGAAACCTTGTAACCTCACCATTCAGTCACCTACCTTGCAGTTGTGGTTCAAGGAATGGAATCGTTTTGAAATGAGAAATGGAGTACTGTATAGGAGGAAACAAGCCCAAGGAGTTTCTCTATATCAGTTAGTGCTTCCCACTACACTGAGAAGTGTAGTGCTAAGAAGTCTTCACGATGATATGGTTCATATGGGTGTTGATCGAACCCTGGATCTCGTCAGGTCAAGGTTCTTCTGGCCTAGGATGTCGCAATCTGTAGAAGAAAAGGTCAGGACTTGTGAACGTTGTGTCCGCAGGAAGACTGTACCAGAAAGGGCAGCTTCTTTGGTGAATATAAGAACTAGCATGCCGATGGAGCTGGTGTGTATAGATTTTCTGTCTCTTGAACCAGACCAAAGTATATATTGGACAAGAATATATTGGTCATTACGGACCACTTCACGAAGTACGCAGTTGCGATACCTACCCGGAACCACGAAGTACGCAGTTGCGATACCTACCCGGAACCAAACTGCCCAGACCGTAGCCAAAAGTCTATGGGACAACTTCTTTGTGCACTACGGGTTCCCAGAGAAATTGCATAGTGACCAGGGGGCAGATTTTGAGTCGAAGATGATAAAGGAACTGTGTAAGATTGCCGGTATCCGTAAAGTAAGGACCACCCCATACCATCCGAGGGGAAATCCAGTAGAGAGGTTCAATTGTACTCTTCTCCAGATGTTGGGAACTCTGGAGAATGAAAAGAAGTATCGATGGAAGGAATTTACTTTATTGTCGATGGAAGGATGGAAGTATCGATGGAAGGAAACTAATTTATTAGATAAATAGATTTATTAGATAACTGGATTTATTAGGTAATATAATTAGACTAGATAATATAACTAGATAATTAGATAATATAATTAGCTGAATAAGTAAATATATAACAATAAGTGATAAATAATAAATATAGGAGTTATTATTATAATATATTAGTATATATATTTATTTTAAATAATAGAATTTTAAGCATAGTATCCTCAATAATTGCATTCTAGAATTATTAACTTAACCAAAATACGAACATTGGGTTGAATTTTGGTTTTTCTACGGTATTGTGGTTTTTGTTTATTTGATTCAATTTGTTTATTGTTTCTATTTTATTTGTATTGTATTATTGTGATTTTTGAACTTGACAATTTAAACTTTAAAAGAATTTATAAAGCACTTATTTTTTCAATCAAACCCCTTTGACTGTCTTTTCTCTTGCTGCAACTCTGTCTCTCAAGCGAATCTAGTCTTCTGATCGGCCCATAGTGTTTATTAGGACATCAAAATAATCTGTAGGTCACAGGTGCTACACTTGTTCATGCTTTTATCAGCAGCAGGGTGGATTACTGTAATGGACTCTTCACTGGCCTTCCCAAAAAGACAGTCAGACAGTTGCAGCTCATCCAGAACGCTGCGGCCAGGATTCTGATCAGAACCAGAGAATCAGAGCACATACACTGGCTCCTAGTTACATTCTGAATATATTTTAAAGCAGTATTACTTGTCTATAAACCACCAAATGGCCTAGGACATCAATACATTACAGGTGTAGGGCCTCGCACACGTAATACACAATCATGTAGTGCGTTAACTTTAAATTAGCTCAAAGGGAATATAACAGAACTTAAAGCGGCTCCAAAAGATCAACTCTCTTGAACTGAACAAACGACTCGTCCAGCGCTCGTTTGAACAGACAGGGCTGTTGACTCAAAAATGAATATTGCTATTTGAACTAAAGTAAAAACACTTTAATATTTAAGCAGGGTAACAAGATCTAGGTATAAGTCATTAGATTCAAAAGTATACACAGGCCACTTTACTTTCAATACAAATGAGACTTTATTGACTACAAACAAACTAACAAAAACACACATACACACACGCATTCATACTGGTTGCAGATAAGGAATAGAAGGAAAGAAGAGTTTAGGAGAGATGTGATGTAAAACCTCAAGATGTAAAACCTAACCAAGCGAACCAAATAATCAATTCAACCTTTACTTTGTCTTAGACAGGGTTATCTATCATTTAACATGATTAGCAGATCATACACCAGTTCAGCAATGGATCTGGAGATGTACTTGCGTTTCGTAGTGATGTGGGGAAGTCCCTCTGTGGAGCTGGATTCCCACACGAGTTCGCTGGTGGTTGGCTGGTCGTTGAAGTGACGTCTCTGAGGCTACTGATGAAGTGAAGTCCAGTAGTTTAAGTTGGAGACGGCCAAACTGTTGTCGTGTTGACGGGTTTCGCGACGCAACTTAACTAGACTATCGACGGAAAGGAAAGAAAGAAGAGTAAACGGAAGATGGGGAAGTTTGAGGCTGGTTTTATCCCATCTTAGTGTCCATGTCCGGCTGGACTGGGCCTGGAGAAGAGTTGTCCTGGAAGTGGAGCATCTCCACTTCTCAACAGCTCCTGCTGGTGCAACTCTGTTGGACTGGACGACTGTACTCTGCTCTGCTCGCTCCGCTTGCTGCTTAGAGAATGTTTGGGGTGATGGGTTTTAACCACCAATGTTTGCGGCCCTAATAGAGCTGGATCAATAAGGCATTGTCCGTGGATCTGCGTGGCAGTCCCATGTTAGCACATGCAACTTTGGCGTGACTCACTCACATGAACCATGGTGCTTAGACATATAGTATTAAGCATACATATAATATGAACATGATACATTTTACATATCTATAATTAAAAGGGAATGAAAGAAAGGGAAAGGGTTTCACTCATTCATTTCAAATAACATACACATAATGGTACGTTGTGATAACTCAAAGCATAATGGTTACCCATGATTAATGCATTCTTAACATATACAGGATTCAGGTGTCATACACGAGCAATAACATGACATTTCATTAAAAGTCCGTTATCATCGTTTTGAGGATGATCTGATGAACTTTAATGTTTGGTTAGATTATAAAATTCAGAGAGGATTTTGATTCTCTGTTTTGGCCAAAGTCAGTCAATTCTCTGTCTTGCATGGGGGTTGAAAACCCCATTTCCTGAGGTCAAACACAAGTTCTTTGTTAAGAAATGTGTACTCGTGATCAGTTACGCATTCGTCTTGAGTTAACTTGATCAGGATAGTGGGTCCGATGACACTTAACTGATGATGAACCAGTCATGTGGCCCATAGCCGCAAGGCTTCAGCTTCCTGCTCTGTACTGCAACAAATGTGGCCTGACCTTTTGATTTTGGTCAGAGACCAAAATGGCCCTCGATCAAGGTGATTCTGATCACAGATGTCGACTCAGTTATTGGTGTCTGCATCGTTAAGTCCCCACACAGGTATGCTCACTGAAAATAAACCAGTTCACTCAGATCATTAGGATCAATTAGAAATTCCAATAGTTCAGTCAAAGCAGGATGAATCCTTGAAGTGACTGTATCTCATAGTGAGAATCACCTCTTCGGAATTTTTCCTTTTCAGCATCATTAGTTTGAGAGTTTAATTGTTCAGTTAACCTATTTAACTTTGCTTAAATTATCTCAATTTGCTCACTTGATTCACCAAATTGTTATTTTTCTCCATGGACTGACATTGTTAATGTTTTAGCATAACACTTTAGTACATGGTTACTTAACTCTTACTATTAAATAAAATAATACCCTTAGAAACATTACAACAATGTCACTGGTAAAGCATAAACAACAGTCCATGGAGATGTAATGGATCTTTCTCAGGCTCTGTTTCGCTAGCTTACTTTTGCCACAACACCAGTTCAACCTGTAATGCCCATTGCATTATGCTCCAAAAGCAATAACGTCCAAACATTTCAAGGGTGCATATTTTCTGCTTTGAAATCAAATGTCACATTCATACATTCTGGAAGTATTTAAAAAAATTATTTAAAATGTGTCTTTGGCATTTACAGTGGCCCTATGCTCTTTTTAAACCTACAACCTCAGTGTTGAACATTGAGCTATATGCCCAGTCATAGGTGGCAAGCTGCCGATTAGAAATGTAAGAGTGAGAACAGCAAGACAGTTCTCTAGCACATCAACAAGATTTTTATGCAATTACACAATAATGAGCAAAACAGACCAGAGGCAGAATGATCAAAGCATTTCCAGAGCAGGGTTGTGAGTAACGCATTATAAAAAGAAATAATATTACTTTTCTAAGTAACGAGTAAACTAACACATTACTTAAAAAAAATAACTAATAATATTTTATTTACTTTTTAAAAAATGTAACGCGAGTTACTTTTTTGTTTAATTACTTAGCTTTTACAAAGTAAATTGCTGAATTAAAATTTAGATGAGAGAATGCATTCATTATTTTGAACACATAGAAGAAAAGGAATTGTACTCGAAAATGGTTTGTACTTCACTAATAAGACAAAGTACAAAAGGAGCAAACACATTGCTTTAAACCTTCATTAATCTGTATATACGGCATGTAGAGCTCTGGGCTCAGGAAGTTTTCAGAAGATAACATTATCCTACATTGCTATTACTCCATGTGTTTTTGAGGTAAATAAATGTGTAGGTTATATAGTGTGTTGTTAATTGCAGAGCTCCTCTATTTAAAAAAAAAGAAGAAGAAAACCCTGCAAGTTCTGAAAGAGATTAAGCCTCAGCCTGGTAAGAAAAAGTAACACAAAAGTAAATCAAAAGCAATGAAACGCATTACTTACCATAAAAAGTAACTAAGTAATGCAATTAGTATACTTTTTTTATAAAGTAATGCATTACTTTCAAAAGTAACTTTCCCCAACACTGGTCCAGAGGCCATGAGCAGCAAACTCTACAGAGAGTTTCAGATTAAGTGAAACAATTAGTTCTGAATACATTTGAAGTTTATTTTACTTAAAATATCAGAAAATCATGAAAACAATGATTATAACAATCAATGATATATTGGTTTATAACGTTTGACCATTAGGTGGCAATGTTACTAAATGTATGTGGTGTGCCAGGTGTGGGCGTCAATGAGACATAAAAAATTTAATCAACACGTATAAAAATAACTGAAAGAAGCGCATGAATGTTGCACAATATTGGTTTTGAATCTTCAACCTCAGTGTTTCTAAAGCATTGCTTAGTATGTTGAGCTATTTGCCCAGTAATGGGTGACAAGCTGCCGATTATAGATGTAAGAGTGAGAGTAAATCTCAGCAGAAAAGATCTCTAGCACATAAATGTTGCATGTTGAAATGGGATCAATTTGATGTTCATGTGTGTTATATTGAAAAGGTGATTTTAATTCAATGAACAAAGTATCTTTGACTGTGTATTGTATCTAAGAATTTGAAGGGAAAAAAAATGTAAAGTTTTGCAAAAATGTGAAATTTCTTCTAAAATTTGTAGCAAAACAATTGTAAAAAAGAACTGTAAACAACAACACTTAATGATTATTAAAGATTGTCTATTAAATCAATGTGTATCTTGTGTGTGGGTTATTGTCTGAAGTAATGTTGTTGTAGTATTTGTGTCATAAAAAGATTATGTGAACCAATGGTCCTGCAAATTCCAGGCTTATCTAAAGAAATGAATGCAACATGCAAAGTTTTGGACACTGGAAAGTCTGTGTGTTCAAAGTATTGACTGTTTAGAGTGTGGTGTCTAGAGTTTTAAAAATGACATCAGGGTTCGGAAATTTGTGGCAAAACAATTGAAAAAAAAAAAAACTATAAAAAGTAGTGACAGTTTAGAGTTTTGTTGCTAGAGTTTTGAAAATTGACATCAGGGTTCTGAATTTAGTGCCAACGATTGTATTAAACTGTAAAAAGGTCAAATGGTCATTGGTTCACATAATCCTTTTATCATACAAATATCACAGGAACATTACTTTAGAACACCAACACACAAGATACACATCGTTTCAATAAACAATCATTAAATATTGATGTTTAAAATATATGACACCGCTTTCGTTATAGTTTATACATAGAGTTTATATATTATATAGTTTAGAGGGAATAGTACAGAAGGAATCACTGAACTAAAGTTTTATTCATTCAATCATAACGTAGATTTACTGTAAAAATACAAACACAAAAAACAACAACAGAATAGTAAAGTAAAAAAAGTGTTTCTCACTGCATGTCTCCTTATCGAAAGCTGATATATAGCATGATGGCAACATATGCAAATTACATTTGGATTTCACATACTATATAAAAATATGTCACATTTGTTAAATATTGCAAAAATCACTGTTTACATTTTTCAACATATATGATATGATGATGGTGTGTGTGTGTGTGTGTGTGTGTGTGTGTGTGTGTGTGTGTGTGTGTGTGTGTGTTCAATCAGCCATATATGGACACCTATATAAAATATAGGTCTTACTGTATATATAGGTAAAATACATAACATAATGTACATAGTTGTAATTTTTATGCTTGAAAAAATAAAGTCAATTTTTGCAATATGATGACACACTGTAAAACATTTCGTTGTAAATTTACAGAATACTGGCAGCTGGGTTGCCGGCCACATACTGTGTTTTTACAGCACCGCTTCTGTAAATTTTGTACACTGTAAAAATTTCCCAGTAAATTAACAGTAAAATACTGTCAGCTCCAGTTGCCAGTAATGTACTGTTATTTTAAAGTCTGTTGTACTCGGGTAAACTCATTTCATTCACAGAATAGATTACCTTAATTTGGCCAACTGCTGTTAGACATCATGAAGAAATATTTCTAATGTGTTAAATGATTAAAACAAGCATATTTATAGCGATAACTAATTTTTTTTTTTTTAAATCATTTAGTTGAACCCAAATCTCTTGTAGCTCACATGTATGTAGAGCTAGAATTAACATAGAGACTCTCACTGCATCAGCAACTACACAGCTGCTGTCTTTAAATAAAGAAACATGCAGCATAGCATCA
Source organism: Danio kyathit (assembly GCA_903798195.1). NCBI lineage: Eukaryota > Metazoa > Chordata > Actinopteri > Cypriniformes > Danionidae > Danio > Danio kyathit. Next base: position 19,472,049 of record LR812520.1, read on the forward strand.
GTGTTCTCCCTTCATCTTTGACTCAAACACTGACTCTACTCTCCTCCACAAGGGTGACACACAAAGGGGACAGAATACATTTGACTCAGGTTTTACAGAAAAATACTGTTTTTTTTTTCTTTCTTGATTTTACAGAATAATACTGGCAGCTGGGTTGCCAGCCACATACTGTGTTTTTACAGTCCACTACTTACAGTAGTTTACATTCACTGTATATTACTGTTAAAATACAGTTTTACGCTGTGTTTTTAAAGCTCAAACCCTTTAAACCCCAAAGCAAAATCCTCAAATTTAAATCAACACCTCCAAGTGTCCACACTACTGAGTGCTCAAGAAACACTGAAGCACAGCTGAAGATAATGAGTTAATTAAATGATAATTGAGGATTGCTGATTAACAAATCCTGTTTACAAAATGAAACACTGAAGAAAAAACAAGAACAGAAAATAGAAAAAACAAAAACTACAACAAGTTGTTAAATCACAAAAATAATAATAATAATAATAAATCAGCAGATAGTTAAAGCACTCCACAAACAGCATCACCAGCTTATTACCAGCCTGTTTAATTTTGTCTAACATCCACAAAAGTTCTTCTTGAGACAAAACTTTGCATTTAAAGTCACCATCATGGAGAAAAGTGTTTGCTGTAGTAAGGCCCTGAACTTCCACTGCATGGATCAACTGAAGCCGCAGTCACACTGGACTTTACTCCCCATAGACTTCCATTCATTCGCACGCGAATGCGTCAGGCTGAAAACGCAGGGATGTGCGTCGAGTTTTTGCAGGTTGTTGCAGTGCAAAGTTCGGTAACACTTTATGTTGATGGTCCATTTGAGTATTAGTAGACTGTCTACCTAATATCTGTTTACACTGACATTTAACTGACTATAAGAAACTTTGCAATTACATGTCAGCTTACACTAACCCTAACCCCAACCCTAAAGCCGAAGTCACACTAGAGTTTGAGGTTGCGAAATTCTGTCGCACGGCGCTGCGAAAAGGGGCGGGATTAAACAAGATGATTAGACAATTAAAAAGCGAGCGATTGCTCCATGTTTTAAATTTCTGTCCAGAGAGGGCATGTTTTGATCCTGGATTTGGCTCACGCAGTCAAGTGATGCGATTTCGCAGGTCAGAGTTCACCAAGTTTGAACTTTGCACCGCAGCAACCTGCGAAATCTGACGCATGACCCTGCGTTTCCGGTCTGACGCATTCGCGTGCGTATGAATGGAAGTCTATGGAGGGAAAAGTCCAGTGTGACCGCGGCTTAACCCCAACCTAACAGTCTACTTATAATCTAATGATAATTAGTTGCAATATAACTTAAATTCAACAAACGGATCGTCAAAATAAAGTGTGACCCAAAGTTCAAGCTTAGTGAACACTGACCTGCGAAATCGCATCACTTGATGGCGTGACAGCAATCCAGGATCAAAACATGACCTCTCTGGACAGAAATTTAAAACATGGAGCAATCATCTTGTTTAATCCCACCCCTTTTCGCAGCGCCGTTCGACAGAATTTCACAAGTTCAAACTCCAGTGTGCAATCAGCTTTATGCTCACAGAGACATAAATATTTAGTGCACGGACCACAACAACGGTGACAATTAACAAAATGAACAAAACTCACAAACAGGATACTAAAAGTGACTAAATAAACAATGTCAACATAAACAACAGCAGAATTAAAAGCAAATAATGAAAACTGTAGCATCAATAAGATATATAATTTATTCATAATGCAATGCATGCTGTGATTTTTGTACTCTGCCATATCCAGCATGCATTGCAGCATGAAATATTTTAATTGTTACCATTATTGAGGTACAAGGTCTGATTCTTGAGGCCTGAGTGTGTCGTTGTCTAAACTAAAACGTTTTTACTTCTTTTCCCAAATCACTCCCTTAATTGGAATATAAACTGGTTAATTTTCACGTTTCTGCTTGTCATTAATGACATATGTATGAAACAGGAAAAAATAACAGCATATTTTGTACAATCAATCACACTACTATGATTTTAATAAACCTAGCCCAATCTGAGCAAGACTGAATAACATTAAAACAAAGGTGTTTTACAAATTCTGACTTACAGCACCATGAGAAAAACTAAAGTTAATAAGTCAAGGTGAAGAGCCCAACTAAAGTAGTCACTGACCTGCATTATGGTGACACCAAACTAAATAAAACACCTAAAAAAAAAACCCTGTTAATTCTCAATAAGAACTGTATATAGTGGTCCGTAAGAAGTGAATCTGCTGATGCTGTTTGTGGAGTTGTTTAATGATCCTCTGCTGAGACTGAAGGTGTTTTATTTTAGTTGATTTTATTTAATGCTATAACTGAAGTCACTGTTTATGTTTCTTGTTTTTCTTTCCTTCAGTGATTGTGATTATTAACAGTGGGTGTTCATCAGTGTCTGAATTCACTCATCATTAACTCTGTCAAGTGAACTATGTTAGTGAACCAGTGTACATAATAGTGAACAAGGGCACAAAGTGTGATTTCAAACACAGACTCTGAGTGCCGACTCTGAGCCCTGTAAATTTAAAGTTTACTACTTTCTCAGGAAAAATAAGATTAGCCAGAATGCATTGTTTTCACGGAATATCCCTGTTTTAGTGAAAATACAGAATTTTATTGCAATTTTACTGCCGGCCAAAGGAGGATGGGCTACCCCTGCTGAGTAAGTTTTCCCCCACAAGTCAAAAAAAACATGTGGTATAGGTGAATTGGGTGAGGTAAATTGGCCTTATGTATGTGTGTGAATGAATGTGTATGGGTGTTTCTTAGTGATGGGTTGCAGCTGGAAGGGCATCCGCTGTGTAAAACATATGCTGGATAAGTTGGTGGTTCATTCCGCTGTGGCGACCCCAGATTAATAAAGGGACTAAGCCGAAAAGAAAATGAATGAATGAATGAAATTTCTATTTTGAGATCTGTGTTTTCATCAGTCTGGTCTTGTGGATTTGGCCACAGGTTTTCCTCCACATGGTGTTTTCGTTGGTCAAAAATCCTGAAAATGTGAATCCAGACCTCATGTTAAACTTCTGTTATTTGGCTTTCTTGCATACAGTATTTCTTGCATGTCAAATCTGAAAAAAATTGTCTGTAAAAGTGATACATGGAACATAGAAACCATATATATGCAATAGGGATGAATAAGGATGCAATCTATAGATAACATAGTAAAGTTTGGTCACTTTCTGTGGTGGTAACTGATGTCATTTGATTTAATCTAGAGTTTTGCAAAAATTTGCAATTTAGTCAATGGTTGTGAATTTTGTGTCTAAAGTTTTGAAAATTGACATCAAGGTTCTGAAATTTGTGGCAAAATGATTGTAATTTTTATTTTTTTTTTAACAGAATTGATACAACATTGATAACTAGTTTTTTTCTGCATCTCTTTTTTACAGTAAAGACAACCATCATCAACAATTAATTAAAAAAAATGTTCTGCAAAACTTTAAATGGACGGATGTAGGCAGTCAATAGTCAGTTATTTCTTAAATGAACACAATTACATATACAAATATTTGATGTCCTGTATTATATTAACCTTTTGTACTGTAAATTTATTTCAAAAATGTGCCGGCCAAAGGAGGATGGGCTACCCCTGCTGAGTAACTTTTTCCCCAAGGTTTCCACCTGAGTAATTTAGGGACTACATTTTCTCTGCCTTTTGGCTTCTGGCTTGCTCACTGGGGTATTACAGTTTTTTTTTACAATCGTTTTGCCACAAATTTCAGAACCCTGATGCCATTTTTCAAAACTGTAGACACAAAATTCTAACATTCTAACAAAATTCTAACAAAAGTTAACACAGTTTTCAAAACGTTGCATGTTGCGTTCATTTCTTTAGATAAGCCTTGAATTTGCAGGATCATTGGTTCACATAATCCTTTTATTATACAAATACTACAGGAACATTATTTTAGATCACCAGCACAGAAGATCCTCTAATAAAACCTACCGAAACAATAGGGGCCTTTGGCATCTTCGGTGGTTGGCTCCTAAATTTATTTTAAGCAGAAAAAATATGTATACATTTTACTTTAAGGGTATGCAAATCCATTAATTGTTTACAAGAAGCACACATGTATGAGGTTGACTATTATCTCAATATCTCAACATGTACGAAACAATGACACTTATACTGAATTTTTAAAAATCTTTTATTCTTTTTTAAAAATGTTTAAATAAATTTAAAACCTTTATTTAAATATGGAAACATAATATATAGCTGTGTAATGTATCAGTAAATCGCTGACAGAGTCTCCAGTCCTATATGGTCAACCCTCATCTCTCTTCCACAAAATTTGTCTCGGCAGCTTTGTAAATCAGATTTTATTGAAAACTCTTAACTAAAAACTTTTACTGCTGTTTAGGTGAGGTTTTTATGGTAAGATAAAATGTTTTGTGATTACACGCCCTCTGTGTAGCTACATTTGACATGAGTCCCGGTTTACTTTGTAAACGTTTTTCATTTGACACTATTTCATATTGACATCATCAACCAGAATCAACTGAATAAAGACAGTTGTATCATAACCTTTAAAATGCCAGTTGCTTTATTACATATGCCTACGTTTAGAGGGTGGGTGAAAAGTAATATAAAAATATGAAATACATTTCATATTTCTATTGATGCTTGCACTGTTTACAAGAGCAATATGAAATCCTATTTACTATTGCTTAATTACAAACAGATTTCAATAGTTAGTTAATAATAATAGATAGTTGTGTTTCCATGATTTTTCAATAGGCTATATAGTTAATAATAATAGATAGTTGTGTTTCCATGATAGGAAGTCTTTTCTCTTAAATATACTTTAGGCATTTAAACAATTTTAAAACATTAATTGCATTTGACAACGTTGTTTAAATACAATTTATTTTAACTGATAAAGAGTTCTGGGAAGTTCTGTGTCTGTGTTGATGTTTTTATTATGCCGAGGGTTGGATTTGAGTAGGGTTGGGGTAGCAGGATAAAAATACAGTTTATGCAAGTATAAAAACCATTATGTCTGTATATTGCCCACGAGGATTGTGTATGTGTGTCTATGCACATAAAGGTCTTCTTTCACACTCTGGGAAAAAAAAGGAAAGAAAAAAGAAAAGAAGCATGAAGTGTCACACTGCCCCCTGGCTAAGCAAGTTAGTAATAACTTTACAGAAAGCTATTTAACCAAAGCTATGTAAAGCTATGTTCACCCGATAATATAAGTGTACTTAATATTTACTTACCCTAGAATGGTTTCAAACTTTTATTAATTTCTTCAAATTTCTTCTGTTGAATTAAAAAAAAGATATTTTGAAGAATGCTGAAAGTGTGTAACCAAATAGAAATCAATGGGTGCAGATAAATGATGACAGCATTTTCATTTCAGCCCTCTATTAGGCTTTTAATAGAAGACTTTATTAGCCTTTCCTGGAATAAACAAACATAATTTGTTCAAAACAAGTCACCTTCTCATTACCATACAGATAAGAAGGAATATATATATATATATATATATATATATATATATATATATATATATATATATATATATATATATATATATTTATATATATATATATATATATATATTTAAAGAAAATTGTAATAATTTAATCAGGACAGACGTGAGATTAACATTGCAATGTTTTTTTTTTTTTTTTTCACAAAATAGAATTTCATTTCACTGAAAATAAATGCTGGGTTGTTGTAACCCAATGTTGGGTCAAAAATGTAATTTAATTTGAATTGAAAAACATAACCCAACATTGGAATTGTCATATTTGACCCAACATTGGGGTAAGTTTACAGCAATTTCCATGACCCAAAATGACTCTCTCAAATCAATTCAAACTTGCTTTACTGACATGTCAAATGTTACAAATGTATTGCTAAAGCATGTGTAATGTTTACAATAAATAGAACATAAAACAAATAGTAGTAGTTTAACAAGTAATACATAATAATAATAATAAAAAATAATTCATTTTTTGGTTTAGTCCCTTTATTAATCAGGGGTCGCCACAGCAGAACGAATCGCCAATTTAACCAGCATATGTTTTACGCAGCAGATGCCCTTCCAGTCGCAACCCATCACTGGGAAACTTCCGTCTTGCATATACCCACATACACTACGGCTAATTAAGCTTACTCAATTCACCTATACCATACTGTGCAGGAAACCAGAGCACCTGGAGAAAACCCACGCACACTGGGAGAACATGCAAACTCCAAACAGAAATGGCAACTGACCCAGCCAGGGCTCAAACCAGCGACCTTCTTGCTGTGAGGCGATTGTGCTACCCACTGCGCCACTCCAATAATAATAATAATAATAATAGTAATAATAATAATAATAATAATGGTGACGCGGTGGCGCAGTGGGTAGCACGTTTGCCTTACAGCGAGCTTCGGCTGGGTCAGTTGGCATTTCTGTGTGGAGTTTGCATGGGTTTCCTCCGGGTGCTCCGGTTTCCCCCACAGGCCCAAAGACAGGTGAATTGGGTATGCTAAAATTGACCATAGTGTAAGAGTGTGTGTGTAAATGAGTGTGTATGGATGTTTCCCAGTGATGGGCTTTGGCTGGAAGGGCATCCGCTGCATAAAACATATGCTGGATAAGTTCGTTCCGCTGTGGTGACCCCATATTAATAAAGGAACTAAGCTGAAAAAAAAAATAATTGAATGAATAAATGAATGAATGAATGAATAATACATTTCAAATAATGAAATTTGGACTTTAAAAAGACTGTTATTTTACAGTTATTTGATCTTATTTGCTCCTGATAGGATATAGTCATAAATAACAAGAAATTCTATTTTAATGTTTGTGACATGTCATCAACCAATATACTACTTAAAAGAAAAGCATTGTGTAAAACTTTTTTTTGCACACAGTTCTTTTCAAAAACCACCAACTACATCCTAAGTCAATCGAGCACAGACACATTACATCAGGCCTGCATGGAGGCTGAAGACCAATGGATCAGTTCCTGAACTGAGATCCGTTCCGCGTTTTGCAGAAATTCTGTGTGGAAAAAAAAAGTCGCTTCACCTGCTGAGCTCTCCAACATATTAGTCCGCAGGGTCAGTTGATATTATTATGTTTATTTTGGATTTTTGTTTTTATACGCATCAATAAATAATTTACAAACACATTTTGATAGTAGATAATAACACTCACTTCTAAACTAGGAGGAGTCCTTCCACTGAGTGCTGTGCTTAATGTTGTGGCACTATTTAGCATGGTGTCGCTTGTAGGGGGTGATTCGGTTACTCTCAAATATGGCTACCATGGAGTGAGAGCTACAACTTTAATATTTGTAGTAATGCCGAAATGTAACGTTTTATTTAATTTTCCATTCTACAACCGCGTCTAAATATCGTCTTTTGCTTGTATAAATTGTGAATACCTAGTCAAGGATATCATCTCGATGGGTTTAGTGTTAATAAAGTATTGCTCGAAATTGCAGCTTGCTCAGTGAGCTGATCGAAATCGTCAGGATTGAAAGCTTGAAACCAAAATCTGCTTTTGGTCTTCCCTCATTCGGGGATATTTTGGGCTGTATTTTCCCGAATGTGGCCAGAGATCGGATCTTTTCGACGCCTCGAAGGAGCTCGTATAGCGGTCGTTATGGTTTGTTTTCGGATGAGGGATGTGACCCGCGAGGATTTGGCGATGTGGGATGAAGCGGAATAAAGAAAAGTGATCCGTTCACACCGAAGGAAATAGGCTGCTGTTTGCTTTTGGATTAAACATATAATACGCTCTGGATATACAATTGGATTTTACTGGAATACGTGTACAGTATCGCAGAAGATCGCTTTGTCACGCTGGTTTATTTTCCTGAGGAATAGTGCTGTATTCCTTCCCAACCCCCCAGCACCACAAACCCTAAACAAAAGTACTGTATGTCACGTATATGACGGTTCTTGTCATGAAGGAAATAAATAAAAATTGTTAGGGTCGAAGAGGTAAGTAAATGTCGACCGATACGTGTGTTGTACGTATTTCTCGTCACCATTTGCGAGCGCTTTTGTCGTTTGTGTCGCCTTTTTCTACGCAAACACTTTAACCAAGTGTGCAGCATTTCTTCATCGTTTACGTTTTCTGTCCTTTTATTTATTTATTTTTTACACAAAAAAAAAACAAAAAGATGTTTAAAACCCTCCCTGCATCTTTACAGTCCACTGCCTTTAATGGGCCGTTATATGATTCCCGCTTGGATAGGCGACTCCAGCATTGAGTAATGTTCCAAGTTAATCAGCCGGGCTGCAAGGCCTATACTGTATCCACTTACAGCCTTTCTTACGCATTTTCAGTCGTGCTTTTACTGTAACTCTAAAACATCTAAGCTGGTTCTACATGATTATGTCGAGACAAATGTTTAAACAGCACCGATATTTTGGTGTGCATGTAGGTTTAGCATTTATGGTCCTGAAGAGTGCATTCATCTCCCTCCTGCAAAGTCGCCGGCTTGTCTTTGTTTTTTATTTATTTATTTGTCATTTTTTATTTTATAAAAGAGTGTGAAGTTGAGAAAACATTAGAGTATTTCATGGCATGATGGTATTATCGGCACCTTGCATACGTGAGACTCTAAAACACAAAGCTCTGGAGACAACTGAACAAAGGCAAAAAGCTGGACATGCCCCCTCATGTGAAGAAGCACTTGCTTTGTGTGCTTCTGTTGTTTCACTAAGGCTGTCCCTCTGGTTTGCTTAGTTGTGGTTTCAAATCATTTCAAGTATATGTTATTTTGAGATGTGCATTGTAGGGGCCATAACAAGTGTTCAGATGTATTCATGGATTTGATTTACTCACTCTAGATAACTTCAAAAGAAGTCTTCTGCACCTAGCCGGATGTTTCATTTTATAGACTGAATGATAAGTTACAAAACTATCCTTTTGATCAAGAAGCCATTTCAACTTTTCTCATGTTAATCAATTTGTTACTTGAATTTAACCAGCTAGAATTGATGCAACTGTACTAAGGACATTTTGTGCTTGTTTAAAAAAAAGTATGATGCTTAGTTCATGAAGTATAATAGAGTTTATGTAGATCTTTATAGAAACAAATTGGAAGTTTGGATACAAAATAACAGCAATATTAAATGTTTGCACAACTGTTAATTCAGTTAGTATTAAAAAATTCGAAAGTGAATGCGTTAGCTGGTGATGTGTCAGAAAAATCTGTTTATTGTCAGTTTTATTAAAACTGGACAATAACTGTTAATTTTAAGATGCACATAGATATACAAAATTATCCAGTTTTGCAAACTTCATGTCTTAAATGTAACTAAAATCATAAAGTGATTATGTTGCCTTTTGGAAATTCAATTCGGATGCAAGGTTGATGCATAGTAAATTGTTCAGTTAATCTTGAAAATGACATTTTAAAGCTTATTTACAAGTCTGTGCGAATTATTTGTATTTATTTAAAGAGCACTTTAAATAAAAAAAAATCGATTTTTTTTTTTACTTGTTTAATTATTACTCAGAATATACATTTAACAGATGCATACACACAACAGTCTTTTTACACTATGAAAAATCATTTAAAATATTAATGAATGATCTTGCACACAAGGGTGCTTGCATGTTTGTCCAATCAAATGTGCTCTAGGATGATAAAGTCTTTCAACCATTATGGTTCTATGTATCTGTGGTTCCACGAAGAACATTTACATGCATAGAACCCTTCCACTTCAGTCTTTTCAGTCCACTTTTATTTTATTGTGCCCTTGAGAAGTGATAACACATTGCTAAGCGTGCTTTTTAGTTATTCCATGAAATAAAGCCAACTGGTTGTTTGAAAATGTAAGCCTGTTTCATCAGCCTGTACTTCCCCAGCTTCCTGTTTAAATAGGAAACATGTCAACATGAAACAAAAAAATACACCTTCCAAGCCCTTTTAGGACTATCACAAACAATGTGTTTGTTAAAGCTAAAGGTACTGTAATGCACACAGTGTCATTAAAGGCTTGACTCGAGCATGTGAGTGAGGTGTAATTGTTTACTCAAGGCAGGATACAATGATCGCAGCCCAGGGAGGGATCCCACGTAGTTCCCGGAAAAGACAGCATCCCATTGGCAATATGCCTTGTCAGCTAAGTGGACAGGTTGGCAGAAGCACCACACATAGCAAACACAAGGGTCAGTATGGGGGATCCAGGAGACCAGTGACCAACAATATGCACTACATTTAGATAGAATAATGCAACACAACTAAAACATTCTCTGTCAACTTGTCAAATTGGTTGTATTTGAAGTATTCATTTCCATCATGTAGTTGATACTGTGCTAATACAATTCAAACATAATAAAAAAGGATGGATCATTTTTAGCCCACTGATACAAAAACTGCTACATTATTTTTTAGCACACTTAATATGACATTTTTGATACGTTTTCATGGAATTGTGATTCACTTTAGAGTTGATCTTCGCACTATGCACAAGTAATATTAGTTTATTAAAATGCTATTTTAGTATTGAACCCTGGGATCATTTAGAAAAAAAATTTGCTTATTGGATAATGTAAAGGTCTAAAACTGCTGAAAAACTTGTTGAATGATTTCTTGGAAATTTAATTTAGCTTTGACTAATATAATATTGTACATCAGACTGCATCATAGCGTACACGTATTCTACATATCTATTATAATAAAATATTACGTGTTAACCTTTTTATCAACAGAATGTCATCAGAGGAGAAAAGTCTGGACCCCTCTGACAAAGGACCCTCTCCACCTCCTTGCAGCTCTGGGGCCACTCCCACTGGAAGTCCAACCCCCACAGATAAGCGGCCTAGAGGCCGCCCTCGTAAGGACGCCTTATCCACAGCAACATCACTTCCTTCTGTGCCCAGACAGAGAAAAAAGTAAGTTAGCTTAAACTTTGCAATTGGTATTGTAATTGATATGAATATCAATCTACATATCTTCACAAATAATGTTGATTATAGGTTGTAGAAGAGGGAGAATACATAATATGCTTACACAGGTGTCAGGTGGTCAACATATGCACATTGTTTTTGGCAGAATCTTTGTATTATTTAGGCTGCTGTTGTACAAATATCTCTCTATATGTCTCATCCATGTAGGCATCCATTGTCGCTGTAGCATGTGTTTTGGTTTTCCTGTGCATGCAGTTTTTTTTCTCTTACGGCAAGCTTTTGAGATTACACTCCTGGGACATTGTCTCAATTTTGACATTTGAAGTGGATCAAAACCTATGGAATTATTTTTGTGCCAAAAACAAACAAACAAACGAACAAAACATTTGTAAAAACAAACGCAAATATGCATTGATAAATGAAAAATAAAAACACAAAACAATAAACTAAATGGCAAAAATAGAAATTTGTTAAAATACACTGCTTTTATGTTTACTTTTAATTAGGGCTGTGCGATTTCATCGAAATGGGATCACAATCACGATTTGAAACGTTACGGTTAGCTAATCACAAAAGGCTACGATATAAAATATATATGTTTTATAAATTTATATAATCTTCCCCGCCCAGAGCAAATGCGTGACTGCTGTCTGTGTGTGACAGTCTTGCTAGCCAAATAAGTGAGCACACTTTCATTCTGCCCAGTCAGAATTGCACAACCAAACTATGCGGAATGCCCACAATAAAAAAAAAAAACCCAAACAGGAAAGCGTGGATGAGTGGGATGATGGCGTCTGCCACTTCAGAAGCATTAACGGATGTATTAATATAAAAAAAAAAATGGCACGTAGGTAATATGAGAATATTTTACAGAACACCGAACAAAAACAGGTAATTTGTAACCCATCACAAAAAAATACAACAACCAGCACTTAAAAAAAAAAAAAGCACCACAGGCGGCTAAATGAGAAGTGTCATGCTAAAAAGTCAACTGAAAGTATTGCCAGTGACACTTTTTCAGAGTTGTTTGTGGCTGTTACACCATATGAAAAAACACCACAAAGGCACCAGGAGAAAACTCACCATAACGCCATAACTCACTACCTCACCTTAGGACACGATGCCTTTTAATGCAGTGACCAAAGAGGGATATAAAAATCTCATCCAAATGCTGGATAGGAGTTAAACTCCTGTCTTGCACATATTCTAGCCATTTTGCAGTACCACAGCTGTACGTTAAATGTCTGATATTTTGTGTAGTATCTATGATAATTATTTTGTTTTTAGACCGTATAAGTTACAGAAAGGTTCTTATCAGCCATGTTAGTTTGCTGAGTGTTCTGTATTTTAATTATTATTATTTTTTTGTTTGTATAATAAGCTACACTATCTCCCTAATTTGACATGAACTTGTTTACAGACAGCTAAGGTCATTTTATTTGTGCTCACGGTTTGCTCTTAATTGCAATATGTGTCAAAAAATATTTTTTTCCAAATAGATATTTTCCCCAAATCGCACAGCCCTACTTCATCTTCACTTCGCTATACGCAGTTTTGAATTTGTTTGTTTTTGCTTTCCAAGATTTTGTTTGCCCTTCGCAATTTTTTGTTCGCCATTCTGACATAAACCCTTTTGTTGGGGTAGGTTTAGCAGTGGTCTGCTCTGAATTGCTAGTGAATTTTTGATGACTTATAACAGAAAGTGTCTGCTGATTTGTGTAGAGAAATGCTTTATGTTTTGCTTGCATATTATTAGTGACAAAAACAATAAGTTTAGATGTGAAAAATCTAGACCGAATTGCTGCGTAACCTGCTGTACAGGAATACAACTTTTATTGATTATTCTAATTACCATAAAGCCCAAATAGTATTTATGTAATTAATAATAAGCATTTCTCACAGTATGCTGATAACTTGGTTTGGACTTCTTAAATGATCTGATTAGACATGTAAAACGAACATTAAACATACCTTATTCCTCTTTAAGGTGGTGCTGAATAAATTTATAGTATGTAAATCCTGCATTTTGCATCCTGTTAATAATAATAATAATAATTACTTACATTTATTTAGCACTTTTTTGGTCACTCAAAGCGCTTTACACATTTTGAGGGGAATCTCCTCATCCACCACCAGTGTGCAGCATCTACCTGGATGGTGCAACTGCAGCCGTATTGTGCCAGACCGCACAACACACACCAGCTGATTGGTGGAGAGAAGACAGAGTGATGAAGCCAGTTATGATATTGGGATGGTTAGGAGGCCATGATGGAGAGAGGGCAAATTTGGCCAGGATGCTGGGGTTAAACGCCTTCTCTTTTTTCTGGGATTTTTAACGACCACAGAGAGTCTAACTCTAAAGACTGTGCTCACTGAGCAGTGTAGAGGCCCTATCAATATACTGGGGCATTAGGACTCACACAGACCACAGGTTTAGGCCCCGTTTACACTAATACGTTTTAGTTTTAAAACGCATAAGTTTTGCTACGGTTACGCCATCCGTCCACACTACGCCGGAGTTTTTGAGCCCCGAAAACGGAGCGTTTTGGAAACGCTGGAGAGGCCGTTCTGCTCCGTCTCAGTGTAGATGGGGGGAAAACAGAGACATCTGAAAACGTAGGCGGGGCTGCAGACATTCGCCTATCTGATTGGGGCTTTTTCCTCAATATTAAATAGCCTTCACACAGTTCAGTCCTGCATCCTCTCCGTGTAAGTTCAGACTTCGCAAGTTTGATATGGAAAACAAACTCCCGAGTTTGTACTTTATAAAGTCATTCACATCACCCTGGCTATGCTGTTTCACTATCTTGACAATAAAATGAAAACATGATGTGAGGAACTGCCTATTTTCACTTTGATATTAGCAACCTAACAGACATCAAAAATGTTGAGGCGTCGTGTAGCTGCATGGTATGAGCATCATCTTCAAGCATATAACAAAACGGAGCCTATAACAGAACTGCCTCCTTTCATTTTCATTGAAAATACGAAACATACCCTCTCTTTCACTGAATATCCGTTTTAATGATCAATAATGGCCATAATAAAAGTATAACGCACAATAAGTTTATACAATAGAGAAAATAAAGGCAAACAATCAGTCAGATGTGCAGAATCATGTCCGCGGTTACATTAATTAGGATATTAACCTAAATTATCTTTGCGCTTAGCCAAAACACGTTACCTGAGAACAAGTAATAGATTAAAAAGACCAAAGTCGGGGAATATGTCATCAGATATAGACAACAAGATTAATTAAATATCACGTTTAATAGAGGTGTGAACCTACACTGGTCTCACGGTTCGGTTCGGTTACGATTATCATGCCATCGATTCGGTTCAATTCGATATCTCGGTGCATCACGGTGCATTGACGATGCTTTCAATACACAGTTTTATATTTTCTTCATAGCACAGCAATTCTTGTATTAAAATGTATAAATATATTTATATACTATTTGTAAAACAATGTTGTCCTTTAATACAAACAGTCAGATATATAAACTGTACCTTTAAACAACACGAGCATTTATAGACCATTTTGAGGGATGTAAACAAAAACAATGGTCCTAACGTATTTCCTGTTTTACATTTTTAATTTCCATCGCTTCTGAGAATCCAAAAAAGTCCACATATTGATAAATAGTGTTATGACGGCTGATTTAAAATCAAGTTATGATTGAATTGCCTCTTGTTACAGTTAAGAAATAGTTTAACGTCAAGCAGGAAATGTTCATGGGCCAATGACATGACCACATTGAAATGGTCTATAGCAAATAAACAAATATAAATATCCCGCTCGCTTTCTAAGCCTTGTTTACCAAGTTCTTTCTTACACCCCTTTGATTGGTCACGCGCTCAACAGAAAGGGCTGCGATTGGCTCTTACATGCTGGTGCTCTACACAGATGCACTCATGTGCCACAGTGAGACAGAGAGAGAGAAATGGAGATTACTTTCATTCTCTTAATCGCCGTGAAATAGGGGCTTTTGCTGTAAGTTTCAATGAAACTGTGTTCAGCAAACCCACACGCAGTGAAATTGTGCACATTATGTGTTTTTCGTAGTTAGAGCGTTGTAAATACTCGCGGCTCTCCTCCCTCGCCATAGTAAGCTACGGCGACATAGCGCATGTGAGATAAATGACGTCAGTATAATAACCGGTTAGGATTATTACTGAACCGATACCGAATTGTCTGCGTCTGCATTGCGGTGCACCGAAGAAACGATTAATTTTGACACCCCTAACGTTTAACAAATATAGTGAGATTAGATCCAGCGGTAGATCCGTGATGAACAGTCCGACTTGCGCAGCTCTCATGTGGGTGGGTGTGTGTGTGTGCTCAAAGTTCGCTGCAGTGCATGCCAGAGAGTGTGTTTTGTCACGTGATGTGCGTTTTCACCGTTTTAATGTAGACGGAGAGCTGTTCAGAAACGCTGGGTGAAACGCTAGTGTGGACGCGGATTGTTTTCATTCTAAAACGCCGTTTTAAAACTAAAACTTACTAGTGTAAACGGGGCCTTACATCCAGGCACAGACCATGTGAGAGTTGCAGAAAGCTAGCTGCCGGCAATGGACCCTTTCCACATTTCTGGGTTTCTCAGTAGCGAAAGTCATTATAATTGGGTAAACTTAGAGTGCAGTGAATGGGAGAGTACAAAATTTTTTTTTTTTTTACAATCCTATTTGCTGAAATAATAACAGTAAAACTCCACAATGGTGCTATCAAGACTTTAAGAATTAGGGGAAAAATTGTGTGATACTGCTGACAGCAGCCAGAGGAGAGAATAACGCCAAATTTACTTAGCCCCATAGACGCTGCATTACACACACCTTGGATAAGTGGTAATTAGTTTTTTTGTAATTTGACGCAAAGATGATATTGTACATACATAAATGCATATAAATGTTTATACGTTTGTTTTTTTTTAAATTAAAATATTAAAAACTTTCAGGGATTTAAGATTATGATGACCGTTAAACACGTCATAACATTCTTGTGAAAAGAGTCCATTGCACAGTTGCGCATTTGAAATATTTAAATTATTTATTATTAATGTCATTACACCAGGGTTAATTTGTGCCGGAACACGCCGGATCCGGCACCTCTAAAATCTGATCCGGCACCTCATTTTACTGATCCCTCTCCTTAACCGCTCTTCTCCGCTGTCCACTTTCACTTTCTTACGCGACTCCCCAACCCTCTTCACTTTCGTCCGCGACACCCCTCCGCCATCCAATGCTCCGCCATTTCCCCCCTCCCCCTTCCCCGCTCTTCACCTTATTCCGCGGCACCTCTACATCCTTGGGTAACTTGCCGGATCCGTTACCCTGATCTGTTCCGGGACCTCGCAATTCACAAATTAAGGACTGCATTACACTGATAAATTCAATGGTTTATACATTTACATGACCACACAACATGCAACTAATGATGAACATAAATTTGTGAAGCAAAAACAAATTCTTGAAAAGCGGAAATTAAAACACTGGCAGTGAATTCAATACTGCGTTTAGGGAAAATAAAGCAGAAAGTGAAGTAAAATTTGTGGTTTCGATTAGGGATGTCAGTTTCTACAAAATCCCATGATCGATGATCATTTAAATTAACGATCAATCAATCGATTAATCGTTAATCCTTATAAACCATATGTTTATAAAAATACATACGAATAGGCTACTGAAGAATGAGCCGAATATGCAATGCATTATGGTTCTTGCTTAATCGTCACAACGAAATAATCTAAGCATTCATTTTATAGATATAAACTATAAAAAAAAAAAATTAAAAGACATTTAAGTAATCAACATTAAATGTAAAAAACCCAAACTAGGCTACAGGCTGAATGCGTCAGAGGTGAACATGCGGCACACGCTTCTGTTAAAGATTCAGTGAAGAACAAACCATTTAGGCTATGACAGACCAATGCTATCTCACAGCTAGTGTTGGGCAATATAAGAAATTTTCAGATTGCCATATAGTCCCCCTGTGAGATCGCCGACACGATATATGGGCGCGGCAGTGTTATGTTTCTAATTTGCTAATTTATTTAACCATTTTTAAACGTATTTAATAGGCCTAAACTTTCGGCTGCTTTTTTCAAAACTTATTTAATAATCTACTTCATTTGCATTATGTTTTATCTCAGAAAATAATTCAAACCAATTCAAATCACCGCGCTCTTACAGCTAAACTGTGTGGCGCGGGACAGGATTTAATGGTGATTTCGGGTGGTTCGATGGCTCCATGCCGTTATCAGCGGGACTGCTGCAAAATGCATATAATATAAATGGATGCAAGCAAATGAAATTATATTTATCTGCGCACAGAAGAAACAAGGATGCATGCATTAAAGTCCTTTCAGACGGGAGGCGGACGGAGGACTCACCGCCTGCGCGTGTTTCTATGCGTGCGTTTATCCATGTTTTGTTTTTTAGTAGAGCGCGCCGCGGCTTCAGGTCTGATCATCATCACAAAAGTAGTCATTAACAGTGTCACCTCTGTATTTGCTAAAATCTAACACAATGTTGCGCTTGGGATATGTGTTTATTGTTTGTCAGAGTTTTGTTTAGACTATTGCCGACGCGCCGCAGCTCTGGCTCTAATATTAGCCTACATACAAAACATTTCACTGAGCTCAGTAAAATGTTCTTTGATAAGTTATTAATAATCTGTTCAATAATTCGTTAAAGCCAAAACGAATGGTAATTTAATATAGACTATTAAAAATATATAATAGAAAAATTATATATATATATATATATATATATATATATATATATATATATATATATATATATATATATATATATATATAGCTTATATAAATAAATATAGGCCTAACATATTTTTTAATTAAATAAATAGGCTATTTTCTGAAATATGCGCATGTCTGTGTTTATCATTCCATCGAATAATTCGATTGCAGCACCTGTTATTCCAGAACAAATCATTTGAGATGGTTTCAGTTCTTTTCATTTTTTTTTCTGTAGTTTCATTTTTACAAATAACTTTATTTAATTTGTTTGTTAATTAAATTTAGTTATTTAGCCTTTTATTTTTATGCAACAAAGTTGCAAATTAATTTGCTATGAGATGGGGCTGTGTATGGCAGTGCCCTCACGTGCAGCGCGTGACGGCTGCTGCGAGAGAGAGAGAAAGAGTGCAATGGAAATAATTAATTTTTCACATGCTGATGTGTGTGAAATTGCGAATACATGTCTATAATCGCCTTGCAATTAAAAAAATTATTGTATTTTTCCCTTTAGGAAGGAAACTCTATTTCAATTCAAGCTAAAGATGCGTGGTGCTGAAGTCCGAAAGTGCCGGCCAAGTGATGTTGATGTAAACAGCTGAAGCTGTTAAATTATTTGTAGTTCGTTTATTATTAATGATGATGATTAAAAATAATAATGCTGTTCATTTTATATAATAATGTAATTAAAACATGTAATATATCATCCGAAACAAGCTATATCGTCTTTAAAGTCGTCATGGGTCTCAGCTCTCTGCGATATATTTGCCTATATCCTCAATACACAATATCCTCCATTAAATCAAGTAATTTTGTTAAGCAGGACAGGCTTAACAAAATTCGCAGCACTAAACATGTTCCCAGACTGAGAGTGATTGATGATGAGAGAGCAGAAACCTGAGAACGGAGATTTTCACCGCATGTCTGGCCGTGATGAGCGATTTTTAAAATGAAAGCATATTTGTTACAATCTGTCAAGATTGCTTAAAACACCTTAATATTTTAGAGAAAATAGTTAAAGTTTGCATAACCAATGATCTCATCCACGCGTGACCCACCCATACTTAAATATCATGAGACCAATTTTTTCATTACCTGACCCGCAGATTAACAGCAGCACCTGTAAATATAACCGAGATCCCCACGGGTTTTATGCATCGCCCAATATGCAGTGTCAAGAGAGTGACTCCATGGTCATGTAAACTGTACACACTTGATTATGTAATGTGTCAAGTCGTGAATAAGTGTCTCGCAGCGCAAAGCATATCTTATCCTTTAAATGTCCATGCTTAATCGGTCAATGATAAGCTCTATCGAATAAAGGCTTATCGACCATCGATGATCGAGTAATCGTTAACATCCCTAGTTTCGATCGCTACTTTGACATGTTCACCGACAGCCAATTAATGACTGATGGTAAAATTTTCTTACCGATAAAGTTCTGGCAGTGATGGAAGATTTACTGCTACACTTTACTGCAGTGTGAAGACCATCAAACCATAAACCAATAGGAGTGCCGAATGGTGTAATCAGCGTGACAACTTTTTAAATTTTTTATAAAAGGATCTTGAGGCAATTTAGTGTCACATTGTTTTTGCTTGCTGTTAGGTATCATTTCAGAATGCAGGTTACTGATAGTGTCATGGATGAATAATGTCAAACTGTGTTTGGCGCATCTCGATTGTCATTCAATCTGGCATTGACAACTGACATCTTACAGTCTGACATAGGAATCATATCCATGCAATCTAGAGGTGTGAACCTACACTGGTCTCACGGTTCGGTTACAATTATCATGCCATCGATTCGGTTCAATTCGACATCTCTGTGCATCACGGTGCATTGACGATGCTTTCCATACACAATTTTATATTTTACTTTACAGGCGTTGTTCACCGATGAGTGACACTGATAAACTGCAGCGGCGCAGTGTTGCTAGATTGGGTGGTTTTGGATGGGCATTTCGGTGAGTTTTGGATAGTTTTTGGGCTGGAATCAGTCAGCTACATCTGGCAACACTGCAGCGTCGATCCCAGCTGATCCATGATAGACGCGGTGGAGAAAACTTGCGCGCTCGTGTCTGTATCTAGAAGTATCGCTATAACAGCCGAGAGAAGAGGAAAAGTCACGCCAGCCGGTCAAATGGGCCACATTGAGAGAGAGAGAGAGAGAGAGAGAGAGAGAAAGAAATGGAGTTTACTTTCATTCTCTCAATCTCAGTGAAGGGGCTTCTACTGTAAGTGTCAGTGAAAGACTGTCCAGCAAACACGCACGCAGTGAAATTGTGTAGAGTTATTGCGGTTTTAAGTATTTTGAGCATTGTAAACACTCGCGCTCGCCTCCCTCGCCATAGTAAGCTACGGCAACATGGCGCATATGAGATAAATGACGTCAGTACACAATAACCGGTTATTACTGAACAGATACCGAATTGTCTGCGTCTGCACCGCGGTGCACCGAAGAAACAATTAATTTTGACACCCCTAATGCAATCTGTCAAGATACTAACGCATTGGAATATTAAAATCACACATTGTGATCCAGGCTTAAACTAACCTAAGCTTGACACTAGTGCTGGGTGATAAAACGGTATTTGTATTTTGACCGAACACCATTGTCAGTAATGTTAAAAAAAATCTCTGTATTGAAGTATAGTTATAGTTATTCAGTATAGTATAGCTTAATTAAAATGTGGCTGCTGAGTGCGAGCCTTGTAAGCAATGCCAACAAGTGTGGGTTATTTCCAATAGAGGAGTGTGGCTTGCCCTCGCAAACAGTGAGCGGCACACACGTGACGCACTTCCATTTTCCAACTACACTTAGTTGAAAAACATCGAAACTTTTTATAATGCTGCAAGCGCACTGCGATTCATTTAACTAGAACTAACCAATCTGCTTCACACTTTGTATGGAATATACACATTTCAGTAGTAATTACCTCAGACAAACATAGAGCACCCAAACACTGCAGTGCTTTTTAATATTCTCCATTAATAAAACAATGGTTTTTATATATTTGTCATTCTCTGAGAAAGGGAAAATGGTGAAGGAAACCACACGCTTGTGCTTTTCACATTTTTTTTTTAGTTTTTGATTATTAAAACTATTTGCCTTAGTAATGTTGGTAAATTAAAATAAAGTGGTTAAATAATTAAACCTAAATGGTTTGTAATATATATTCAATAATTATCGATACTGCATGATAAGTAAGATTATATCGTGCAAATATTTTTTGCTGTATCGCCCAGCTCTATTTGACACCGATCATGTAAATGGAGGGGAGGGGTCTGGCATTTTTCCTGAAGAGATTAATTAATTATATAGTAGTCTTTGAAGTGAAATGCATGATTCAGCCATTTTGGGCTGTGTAAGGTGTGATGTCCATGTCTGTGACTGGAAATGGCATAGTGTGAAGTGATTTTCATGAATAAAGCTCACAAAATAATCTTCAAAAGACAAACCTTTCAAGAATGCATACAGTCAAGTGTTTCAAAGTTGTTAATAGGTTGTTATTGTAGAAAACAGTTTAAATGAGTAGATTTTGGTTTGTTCTGAACAACAAAGAAAATGTTGAATGGGTCTGCATGTGTCTTGTGCAACTAGTGGTTGTTTAAGGTTGCCCAGTTACACATGTTACAGAATCAGATACACAAGTGTACAAACTACACTGTACTGTTACTTTAAATTTTTTTGATTAATATACCTCTTCAAACATCTTTTAAAAGAAGAAAAATCCAGGTACAAAATAAATGTGTATTTTGGATGACTTCAAATATCTGCTTCCAGTTAATTTGCATCTATATAAGCAGTCTGCCACTTTATTACAAACCAGCATTTATTTGTCATAATGTTTTAATTGTAAGTATCACGCATTCAATTTGCAATTATATTGCCTTTGCAATTTCGAAGGCAAATAAGATTTAAATCTCACCACCAACCCTTTAAGGCCCTGGTATGCTTCAGATGAAGTTCTTTTTAATTCTTTGTTTGAGGCCAATAAAAAAAGTTTGAAAAGGCTGAGTGATGGTATACTGTTTTTAAACCTTCCAACACCACTGCGCTGCAGATGTTAATGTGTCACGCTGCTTGAGTGGATGCTGAATAGAACAATGTTTGTGACTTTATCAGACATAGCACAATGCAGTTGTGTGTAAAATCTTTACAACTCTCAGTGTGATAGTACAGGTGCAGATACATCTGTTTCAGCTTTGTTTTCTCGACCCACCAGTGTATTGATGTGGCTAGCTTAGTTTTGTTGTGCTGATTTGTTTTTTTCCTGTCTGACTCTTTGTGGATATGAAGCACATTAAAGAAACCGGATTTCCAGGACACACTAGTGTTGTCACGATACAGATTTTTGGTACCAATTGGTACAGGAATTAAAAAAAAAACATTTATTGCTAACATTTAAGCACTATGGAGCACGTTCTTAAACACTGCTGCACGAAGATGCAGAAGAGATTGTAAATAAAAAGGATTTAAGGATGTCGCCAGAGTGGCTTTTTGGTTTCTTTTCTTGTGTATCCCAGCCACTAGCTCCCCATCTGAAATATTTTTTTTAGCATAGGGTGTAATATAGTCATTCAACTTCACAATTTGTAATGTTGCAGTATGTATTTGAAGAATGATGTTTTTTTTTTTTTTTTTTTTACTTGAAAGCTCAGCTTTGATGATCATTTTGTTTAGAGTTTGAGGTTTACTGTATCATTATTGACACTACAGATATTGATCTGCCTTAAAGTTTGCTTTGATTGTTCAGTATTTACTCATTACCATTGCACACACTTTGTAACATTTTATATATCAAGTTTAAGAGTTACTTTAACACTTATGTTTTTTTTATTATAATAAGATATTTTGTTTAAATATATTTTTTTACTATTAAAGCTATTTGCCTTAATAATGTTGGTAAATTAAAATAAAGTGGTAAAAAAATCCTAATATTCCTAAAGGTTTGTTAAAAATATTAAATAAATATCTATATCGAATTATATGAAACATATCGTGATAATTTTTTTGCAATATCAACCAGTAGGGTTGGGCCGATAGACGATGCCATCGTCCATTGGCGATGGCTGATAAACTTCACGATGCTGAGCCGGCATCGCAATCCATCGCCCTGCCCCACATTTATATTCAGTGTTTCCTCTAGGATTTTTTCCAGGTGTGGCGGCAGGCCTTTTGATCTACCAACTACCTTTGCCGTTATTTCAATGACAAATGTGACGCAGTACTACAAGTCGAGATCGGATTTGTGTAATACGAGCATACAGATCTTTTTGCTTGCGCTAGGATTTCCTCTGTTCATGCACAAAACTTCTTGCATGCCCTCAAATGTACGCAGCTCAAGTGCAATTTAGCGCGTTCACGTAGTGAATTTGGCTCCAACCTTTATTAGATTTGCAAGGAATATTTATAAACGTCTTCAATAGACCTACAGAGCGGCATTAATGCGTCGTGAGGTAAAGTGAAACGGCTATAAACTCCAGCAAGATAAAGTCTTTGTTTGTTGTATGCAGAGCCATAGACCTTTATCTATAAATAAAGTATAATTATGGAAACTGTTTTCATCCTAACTGAAAGCTATACGTCGTGTTTGCTGGTCTCCCGCATCACGCACCTGTCAGTCAGTCAGTCAGCATGTCACCTTAAGGGTTAAACAAATAACGCACAGCACTACTATGGTTACAGAAAAGTTCGCGCACTTATAATTCACTTACCTTTTAATACGTTTTGGTGCGTTTATAACCCGCTATTTAAAAAAAACGACAATGTTTTGAATGAGAAGCTGTAATGTAGCCGTGGCGGGATGAATTTTGGCGTGGCACCCTGCCATGGTAGAATGAATGTAGCGGAAACCTTGATATTGATATATAACTTATTATTTGCATGTCATCTTAATAGCAACAAAGGTGTTTTCATGAGCTGTGTTAAATTTTGGATATAGCTGCCGCTTGCATGGCAGACAGCATTGTGAGGATTAAATCCAGTACCTCTCGCGCTTAAAATGTGTAGATTCAGTGGCAAACGCTGTTACCTGCAAACCCCGTCCCAAAGACTTTACAGTGAATGGCTTTAGTTATTTTCATAGTGGACTTGAAGCCACTGGAAGTCTTTTATCAACTTTTGGAAAAGTGTAAATGGTGGATTAACATTTAGCACATGATCACTAATAAGATGTGCCATTATTAGTAACTTTAGGTGGTTTCTAAAACAAAATCTGTCAGTGTTATTTTCGTTCTCTCATTTTCATCGCTATCAATCGCTAATCAATCCATTCGCGTTCAGTTCTAGAGCAGTGGGCCAATAAGAAGAGCACAAAGGCGCATTGCGGCCATTTTTTACCTCAGCAAGTTCACATAACAACAGTTTTAATCTGTTCCTGAGCGCTGCGTTTGGCGTCTTTAGGTGCAAAGATGCATTCCGCATAAATGTCTTTTAAATCCGTGCACGTGGTGAGGATTTTGCAGTGAAAACGGGTCGCACGGCAACAATTTATGCACTAGCACAAATACTTCCAAATATATTTTTAGGTCGCATAAAATTTCGGGCGCATATGCGACCAAAACGGTCGAGCACTAGCATCTTTACTTGTTAATATTTCCTCATAATAATAATAATAATAATAAAATAAGGAAGTTATCATCAATCACAATACAAATTACAGTGAACTCCAAACGAACTCTCATCTTCTCCACCAGCTGTGGGGAAAAAGCCATTATAACGACACCGATCACTCCGCCTATTCATGGCAAGGCAAGGCAAGTTTATTTATATAGCACATTTCATACACAGTGGCAATTCAAAGTGCTTTACATAAACAGGAATAAAAAAGACAATTATAAGAAAAAATAAAAATAAAAACAGATAATAAAAAACAGATACAAAAATGTGTTAAAACAGGTTGTAAAAAAATGAAAAAGAAGAGAAAAACGTAATAGTGCAATTTGTCGGACGTAGCACAGTGCTCATTCAGTAAAGGCACAGCTAAACAGATGTGTTTTCAGTCTGGATTTGAATGTGCCTAATGTTGGAGCACACCTGATCATTTCTGGAAGCTGATTCCAGCAGCGAGGGGCGTAGTAGCTGAAAGCCGATTCACCCTGCTTTGACTGAACTCTTGGAATTTCTAGTTTATATGATCCTAAAGATCTGAGTGATCTGTTAGGCTTGTATTCAGTAAGCATATCTGTAATGTATTGAGGTCCTAGGCCATTTAGTGATTTATAGACAAGTAATAGTACTTTAAAATCTATTCTGAATGTAACTGGGAGCCAGTGTAGAGACCTGAGGACGGGTGTGATGTGCTCTGATTTCCTGGTTCTGGTCAGAATCCTGGCCGCAGCGTTCTGGATGAGCTGCAACTGTCTGACTGTCTTTTTGGGAAGGCCCGTGAGGAGGCCGTTACAGTAATCCACCCTGCTGCTGATAAAAGCATGAACAAGTTTTTCTAAGTCTTCACTGGAAACAAAGCATCTGATTCTTGCAATGTTTTTGAGATGATAGTATTGTGATTTACTAACTGCTTTGACATGACTACTGAAACTCAGATCTGCCTCCAGAGTCACACCAAGATTCTTGACCTTATTTTTTGTTGTTTGACCCTTAGTGCCAAGGTACGCATTCACCTTGAGAACCTCATCTCTGTTCCCAAACGCAATGACTTCAGTTTTCTCTTTGTTTAACTGAAG
The DNA here is from genome assembly GCA_903798195.1 of Danio kyathit. Classification (NCBI taxonomy): domain Eukaryota; kingdom Metazoa; phylum Chordata; class Actinopteri; order Cypriniformes; family Danionidae; genus Danio; species Danio kyathit. The sequence goes on from LR812520.1 coordinate 19,497,397, forward strand.
AAAGTTTTGGCACATCCAACTGTTCATTTCATCAATGCACTGGCAGAGGGTGTCAATTAATTATGCCAATTAATTAGGGTGTCAATTGACATTCATGCCAGAGTCCCGCGGAAAAAAGTGATTGACAGGTGGTAATTTGTGTGTAACTTTATTTATTTATGGTTTGGTTATGGGCAAAGCAAAGACCATGTGGGACAGGTAGTGAAAACGGTAGGCTACAATTAATTAATTCGTTATGAATTACTTGATATTTAACAACAACCACCCCCGCCTACGACGACGATGCCATCGTCCATCGCGATGTTTCACATTAGACATCCTACGATGGCAAATTGGTCAACATCGCCCAACCCTATCACCCAGCCTCAGTAGACATGTCATTTACATGCTCGCGTGCAGCATGATGGTCTGCTACTGCTGGCAGAGAGAGTGAAAGGCAAACAACATCAACCTGACCTTCTTTCTAAAAGACCAACATGGCCTTCTATCCATGAAAAGAAAGAAAGTCTTTGAAAAGGCTTCTGTAGATTATGTTCTTTTAGAAATAAGCTATATGAGATAAAATTCATTTTACATCTACTATGTATTTAAATAAAAATATAGTCAGTTAAATAGATTTAAGCGCTGTGAGGAGCAGCAAGCACATTCTAAATTAAAAGTTAAAGTGTCAGTTGTTTAACATAAGTGTGATGTAAAATGCGATATGGAAGATGATAAGATTTGTCTGTTTGGGATAGTCGAGTTAATGTGGTCTATGGCTGTACGATATTGGAACAATCTGGTATTTTGATATTTTATTTTTCTTCAATATGTATTTCGATGGCTATATATTTGATTAATTTAAAATAACTGCTGCTAGCGATTATTTTAATAATCGCTTTATTTACCAATAATCAGTCGATTAATCGGATAAGAGCAGTAAAATGACTGCAAACAATTGCAACGTTTTTTTATTCCACCAGAAATTACATTAACTAATAATATAACTGCTGGATAAAATAAAACAAGCTGCACATTTCTTAATTACAATATCTAATCGATGCTATCTAATAGCTAATGACATAAATAAGTACGTTTTTGTAAAGTTTTTGGCATTTTCAGCCATTTGGGATATTTATTGTACCATCAATTGAGATTTAGATTAAGAATTGTTTTAATAGATAAAACTACAATATGCCAAATAAATAAATAAATTCAGTAGTAAATTAAAAACATTGTGTGGTATTTGAATAAGTTGACTAGACAACACTATTTTTGTTTCATGTAACTGTACCCAATATATTGATATTTTAATTGTCTTTAAATGGAGTCTCCACCGCCCATATTTAACTTATAATAGCCATGTAAAAAAAAAAAAATCTTGCTGCAATTTATGCAACACAACAATGTATCAATGTGTTATCCATTTTAAAAATGCTGCAATTTAAAGTCCGTTGTACACATGAAAAAAGACCGAAACGTTAGCGTTTAGCCTTAACGCAACAGCGTAGAAGAAATAAAAGCTTTATAACTTTACATTAGATCGTAATGTTATGCTGCGTTCACACCAGATGTGGATGAAGCATCAAGCGAGAGTGATTTACATGTTAAGTCAATGCGAAGACGCGAATAGACATTCTGCGGCGTGATACGCGTGAATGACAAGATTCGTGCAAATGAATAGTTTTGCCTGTGCCATAGTGCGGGTTGCTGGTGTCCCGAGGGGAAATCCTCTTGCCGACACCGGACAACAGTTCATCAAACTGGGCTCGGCTCAGTCAGAAGCAACGCTGAAAGCCTCCATCATCCAGGTATAGTTTCTGGAGGAGTTTATGAACTCACAGAGCTATATGCACCTCTGAAAGGATCTAGTGGACTTGGACACGGTGCCGAACAAATCTACGCTGTTTATAGTCTTCCTAAATAATAATAATAATAATAATTCCTTACATTTCTATAGCGCTTTTCTGGATACTCAAAGCGCTTTACAAATAAGGGGGAATCTTCTCATCCAACACTATAATCCCTTTCCCAACTAAACATTGCAGATCCTGTTATGTGACTATTGCAGATAGGCACATTGCGATATTATTGATGCTGAAACGACATATTGTGCAGCTCTAATTTGGTCCAATATATTTTGATTGAACTATAGGCCCTGCTTGCCACAGCACCTAGTTTTTAAAAGCCATTCCATAAAACTCCATTCCAGATTTTATGCTGTAATGATTTGTTGGCTCTTCTTTCTTAAACAGTTTTTTCCTGATGGTAGGATCATGGGGATAAGTTATGGATCTCTGAGTTTGGGGGTTGGGTGGCAAGTACGACTAAATCGACCATGCATTTCTGTATGGTCTTTTTATTTTGTACAATCATACCATGATCTGGATGTATGGATATGCACAAAAATACTTTGTCTGGAGACTGTTTGTTAGAAGACACTGTTTTATTTCAGCGGTGACATTTCTTACCTTGCAGAGCCAACTTTAAAGCCAACAACATAGTGACTTGTGACTGTCAGGTGTGAGTGGTTACTAAAAGACACCAGAACATTCAGATTTTATTTGTGAATTGCCGTTTATTTAAAGTCATCCCTACAATTAGCAGGTCCTTAATTTTTTTTGTATACACTCTTAAAACAGATTATTTCTTATCACACCTATGTATCTAAGGACAACACATTTTGTGTTATTTTGTACTTAATCAGTGTGTTGATTATTTCAACACAGTGTTAAATTATTTAACATGATAATGTGTTATAAATCACACAGTGTGTTTTAAACGTGCTTTATTTGTAAACATCTTAATAAGATTAATGTAAAATAAAAAGCTATGTTTTTAGCCAGAGGGAAAAGCCACAAAAACACAAGCCCCATACGAAGAATGGCATGCCTACAAAATGTCGTGACCGATTCCACTATCTATGCTCTGATAGTGAGGCTGGTCTTGAAATTTCCTTTGTAGATTCTGAAATTGCATCTCAATGAGTCCACTTTAGGCAGTGAGAACCTGGGTCACAGTAATGATCCTGGATAGCAGGAAAGATAACGGCAACATTTAGCCGTATGTTTTTTTTTTTTTTTTGCTTAAAATAACTAATTGGTGATATTTAAAATGCCATTAAAAGGGTTTTAAATATTACTTTAGCACATTACTGGCCATAAAAAAACAACAATATTACTTGGTTACTAATACTGTTGCTAATGATAATCTGTCGGGCTCCTAAATTAATAACATTGTATTCATTTAAACTGATTTGCTGTTTTCAAAATGCAGACAATGTGACAGGTGTTTGAATTACTGCTGTTCTCACTGTTTTTGTGTATTTCTTTTTATTTATTTATTTCTTTTTATTTTTTACTTTTCACACAAAATCAATAACAAAAATACACAAGATGTGTTAAAATAGCCATAACTCAAAAATGAGTTGTGTCTTATTTAACACATCACATATAAGAGTGTAATAATTATTGTAGTGATCAATCAAATAGTTGTTTACCATTTCACAAAATTATGCCTGGGTCTTTAAATTACTTAGCTTTTGCATTGTTAAATAGATATTTCACATAAAAATGAAAATGTACTTTCTATTCACTTTCCTGCAATTGGTATTAGACCTTTCAATTTCTATTTTCTGTTGAATACAAAATAATTTTTTTTTTTTTTTAAATGTTAGAAACCTGTAAACACTGATTTCCGTAGTAAAAACAAATACAATGGTTAAAGGTTCCAAACATTTTCCAAAATATCTTCTTGTGTGTTCAACAGAAGAAAGAACCTCAAACGGGTTTATGTCAAGTAAATGTGAGTTGATTATGGCAGATTTTGGGTGAACTTTCCTTTTAAAAGTGTCCTATAAAGAAAATCTAGGTATATCCAGGCAGAGTCAAATACAGGGAGTGCAGAATTATTAGGCAAATGAGTATTTTGACCACATCATCCTCTTTATGCATGTTGTCTTACTCAAAGCTGTATAGACTTGAAAGCCTACTACCATTTAAGCATATTAGGTGATGTGCATCTCTGTAATGAGAAGGGGTGTGGTCTAATGACATCAACACCCTATATCAGGTGTGCATAATTATTAGGTAACTTCCTTTCCTTTGGCAAAATGGGTCAAAAGAAGGACTTGACAGGCTCCGAAAAGTCAAAAATAGTGAGATATCTCGCAGAGGGATGCAGCACTCTTAAAATTGCCAAGCTTCTGAAGCGGAATCATCGAACAATCAAGCGTTTCATTCAAAATAGTCAACAGGGTCGCAAGCGTGTGGAAAAACCAAGGCGCAAAATAAACTGAGAACTGAACCATGAACTGAGAAAAGTCAAGCGTGCAGCTGCCAAGATGCCACTTGCCACCAATTTTGCCATATTTCAGAGCTGCAACATCCCTGGAGTGCCCAAAAACACAAGGTGTGCAATACTCAGAGACATGGCCAAGTTAAGAAAGGCTGAAAAACGACCACCACTGAACAAGACACACAAGCTGTAACGTTAAGACTGGGCCAAGAAATATCTCAAGACTGATTTTTCTAAGGTTTTATGGACTGATGAAATGAGAATGAGTCTTGATAGGCCCGTGGCTGGATCGGTAAAGGGCAGAGAGCTCCAGTCCGACTCAGACGCCAGCAAGGTGGAGGTCGAGTACTGGTTTGGGCTGGTATCATCAAAGATGAGCTTGTGGGGCCTTTTTGGGTTAAGGATGGAGTCAAGGTCAACTCCCAGTTCTACTGCCAGTTTCTGGAAGACACCTTCAAGCAGTGGTACAGGAAGAAGTCTGCATCCTTTAAGAAAAACATGATTTTCATGCAGGACAATGCTCCATCACACGTGTCCAAGTACTCCACAGCGTGGCTGGCAAGAAAGGGTGTAAAAGAAGAAAAAACTAATGACATGGCCTTCTTGTTCACCTGACCTGAACCCCATAGAGAACCTGTGGTTCATCATCAAATGTGAGATTTACAAGGAGGGAAAACGGTACACCTCTCTGAACAGTGTCTGGGAGGCTGTGGTTGCTGCTGCACGCAATGTTGATGGTGAACAGATCAAAACACTAACAGAATCCATGGATGGCAGGCTTTTGAGTGTCCTTGCAAAGAAAGGTGGCTAAATTGGTCACTGATTTGTTTTTGTTTTGTTTTTGAATGTCAGAAATGTATATTTGTGAATGTTGAGATGTTATATTGGTTTCACTGGTGAAAATAAATAATTGAAATGGGTATATATTTGTTTTTTGTTAAGTTGCCTAATAATTATGCACAGTAATAGTCACCTGCACACACAGATATCCTCCTAAAATAACAAACTAAAAAAAAACTTAAAACTACTTTCAAAAATATTCAGCTTTGATATTAATGAGTTTTTTGGGTTCATTGAGAACATGGTTGATTGTTCAATAATAAAATTATTCTTCAAAAATGCAACTTGCCTAATAATTCTGCACTCCCTGTAATAAGAGATCAGTATATGGAAATGGCCATACCATGAGCCTCAGACACCATTGTTTCCATGTTTTTAAGCAAATTCCTGGAGTGTCAAACCTTGCTGGACAGAAGGCCAGAACTAACGAGCAGCCATGTCATCAGGAGAACACCGACTCATATGTAGCTTTGAGATCATTAATACGTATGCCTCAGGTTGCGTTTACTAAGCCACAACGTTTCCTAGTGAGTCAACAATGATCATTTTCGTCCCTTAGTTATTTTTAAACTTATATTTAACTTACTATGTATATGGGACTTTTTTTTGAAAACAGGAGGCTCAGATTGTTTACTATGCATTGTTTACTGAGCAACGACTGAGATGTGTTCAGTTGCGGCAGGACGCAAAAAAGATTTACAGATTATACGATTGTTCAGCTCCACTGCGAAGAGGCATAAGATTTATTTAATTGTTTCTTTTGTTAATTTAGTTTGTTTATTGTGAAATTTGACGCACATGTTTCAACAAACATATGTAGACTGCTGAATCGTGTCAAATCATTCAGCTCAACTGTCATCTGTTCAGTTAGCGGGTGATATTAATTCCTGGCTGTTTTCTTTGACCTAGTTCAATACCCTCTTAGGGCTTGAGTGTCCACATACGTGGACACTACATTTTAGCTCTTAAGTGGCTATTTAAAATACATTGAATGTTTTATATTTTGTTACAGACATACAGTGTCATCCTGCAACTGTTTTGCAGCATATGAAATGTCCCAAACCCTATTGTTAACTGTCCAAAATGGGAAAAAGATGTTGTTTTTAATCTGATAGTCAAAGCAAGTTCAAAATGTTTTTTTATGTTATATATGCATTAAAAAACATCCAGGAAAAAGTTTTTATGTAAATTCGGACCACGGGTCCACATATATGGACTTAACTTTTCTCTAAAAGTACATCTATCAAAAGATGATACTTAGATCTTTATTCTAATTAGGTTTCAATAAGCCCAAATAGCAAAGAGAAATAAAAAATGCATGTAAAAAACACCTTGGGCCTTAAGAGGATACAGTATGTGTACATACAGTAGTCTGTAGATATCAGAGAACAATTTAACTTATTAAACCACTGCAGTGTATGACACCTTTAAATATGTCATAGGCCAGTGTATGACACCTAATGTCTGGTCAGATTAACATGAAAGTATTTTTTGTTTAAGAATACACATCAGTCTTTAAGCATTTGGTGCTGTGGTAAACAACTACTGCCAAAACAACATGAATATTCTTAAAAGGCACTGTAAAATCTTAAATAATAAATACATATTCATGGTATTTTGAAATACAATATCAATACTGTGCATGTTCATTATCACAATATATAGAATTATTGAATATCAGCATATGACTAATTGATTTGTATAAAAATATTTAGAAAAATACATGTTGTATAGTACATTATATATATATATATATATATATATATATATATATATATAGCATTTCTGAGGTAGATGTATTATTATGTGACAGGCCTTTTACTGATTTATTGATGCTCTTTGGTTGAAAACTGATTTAATGATTACATAGGATACATTTCGGTATGTTTCTTCAACATACCTTCTTCTGTTGCTGAGAAGGTGTGGTTCATTTCCACAAGTATGATTATATCTTGTATCTTACTATGATATATAATTGTGTGCCAGTGGCATTTCATTTTGGCTTTAGATTAAAATGGATCCTTGTTAGTAATCCCTAAAAATATTTTATAAATAGTCCTTTTTCATGTTTGATATGGGTTTGGAGTTGTAATACACATTTACTCACTGTACAACCGATACTTCCTAATGTTATCTTGATTGGGTGTTATTCTTATGGTTGGGCACAATTCATTTCTGTGGTACTTCCATCCAACCTGTTTGCAGCGTGGGAAGAAATTAGCACTAAATATACACAGACCAAACCAATTATTTCAAGATATTAGGGCAATTGTGTGGCACCAGGACTATGCTAAATTATGATGTTTTTCCTCTTGAAATTAAAAAAGGCTTTTGGGGGTATATGTGAAAAATCTGTTCAGATCAAGACCACTTCTGGACTTTTTGGCACCCTAAAATTACTATTGTTACTATTTTTTAAAATTTAATCCTCCGGGTATCTAAAATATGATTTATAAACCACCCTGTTATTATAAATAACAATGTGTTATACTTTAAAGGGCTCTTATCATGCAAAATCAACTTTTGAAAGCTGAAAATAACATATTGTCATATTGGAGCGATATAAACATAAGTCTATTTTTTTTTTTTTTTTTTTTTTTTTTTTTTTTTTACAATTTCCTGCATTAAAATTATCTAAATCTCAACCATTTTTGAGGCCTGCCACAACGTGACAGAGCACTGTGGTTTTCCCAGCCTACCAACTTGATTGTCAGGCACGTATTCGCCTGCCTCCATAGTTGTGCATGTATTCATCTCCACAAGACAGGATTAGCTAAGAAACTGGGATAAAAAAAAGAGCATTCCAACTACCAACATTTACACTTTAATTTGTAATAAATGCAAACAATACTCTCTCGTTTGCCATTATCATTCAGTAAATGTACATCATTTAAACAAATCTTTGAATGACAATAAACACCTGCTGTTAGACATTATAAAGTGTGGATGTGTATTCCGCATTTTCCCATTCTCTGCATGACATTTGGTCCATGCACATAGAATGCTCACAGGAAGAGAGCTCGACTGTACTGGAGACGTGTGATCCACAAACTTTAACCTTGTAATTTTAAGTTATGCGGAATTTTTATGAAATGAATTTTTGTGGCTTAAATTGTCTTTTAAAGCAATGGCTCTCAACTGATCGGTCACAAAATTGAGTAAGTCACAGACGACACAGAGTGTTTTTGTGATGCACGACTCTACATGAAAGCTGTTGACAATTCTGTAAGACGTGGTTCATATGTGTGAGAAAAAACTAGTTTAAGGGACTAGTTCTTTTTAAATGAGCGAAGTGACAAACACCAGTTGTTTCTTTGGGGACGTGGAGGCAGTGAATATGCAACTGGTGCCCGAGCACCCGCTGTAACGTCATCTTACTTTCATGAGCATGACTGTGAGTCGGCTTGCCAGGTAAACGCAAGCACTTTTTTTTTTGTGTAATGAAATAAAGTGTCTCTCACCAAATGAAAAATCAACTTTCCTGTCTTGTCTGATGTTACTGTGCTAACAGCACACTCATACTGTTACACACATGTGGTGGCGCACAATAAAAATTTTTATTAAATAAAACAGTCAGTGAACCAATCAATAACAAATATATACATTGTTTTTGGCCTGAGCAGGTTTACAAACTTGCAAAACATACTAGAATACAGACAATTGTACAGGTTAAGAGGAAGAGGAGGGGGCCGCTGAGGAAAGCAGCTATGCTGTTGAGTGGAAAAGGAGCAGCAGCACTAATGATAATTCTGCAAGACATTAGCACAAATGTGAACATAATATAAAGTAAACTTGGAAACCACAGACGATTGTCATTACCTAGTCTACTATATTAACAAAGTGAGTTAATCTAAACAGTATTAATACAAGTTACTCTTCATGGTATTTATTTACACTGTGGTCGTGAGGCTGAAATAGTTATGATGTGGCCATGCGCTTTTATAGACCAATCTTGTTAAAATGTTTATTGCTTAAAAGTGTTAAGGGAGTGATCCCTCACTAGGATGCATTCGTTCAAAGCACACTTGAGTGTACACACCCTATCTACATATTTCGGCACCTGCTCTTGGCATATGAACTAACAACAGGATGCCAAAATCCAGCTGCACATATAACCTGTAACTGGTCAATGTCCTTTTATTCAAGCAATTTGCCAAACGGTGCAACTGCAGTTCTTGAAGTAAATTTGCATGTTTGGTTGTTAGATTAATGCCACTTGAACAGATGTTATGAATTGATCCCTTAATAGATGCTAATGTTACAGGACATAACATTTGTGCTATCCAAATCTTTAGCCAAGAGTATACACCAAAAGTAAATTCATTATTTGTTACTTGTGATATTTCAGTGATTTTCTTATTCCCTTTTTAAAGCAATTATATTAGGGATTTACAATATCTACAGTATTGGACGGATGAATAATCGCGCATATGGGTTCAAATGTCAATTTTTAATGCTCTAATAGATTAATAAAATTCGATAACCTGTTTGCAGCTAAGTCAATAAATCAATCTGATGCATCCAAGATTCTGAATTCGAGAAAATGCATACAATTCTATTTTAGACATTCAATGTGGTATCTGGTTTGAAATTTCATCTTGAAAATGGTGGAAAAAATGTAAGTTGTCAATTATCAAATGTTACCTATTATGCATTTTGCACTATTTTACATGAATAATAAATTAATTACAGTTTAATGATGATGAGCGCAAAATGCTTGAAATGTACCTGCAATGTGCGATGACACACATTTCATCTGCTAATTTCCCCTTGCTCTTTAAACCCAATGAAGAAGTTATCTTTATGTGCCTCTGTAACCTATAGGCATTGTATATTCTTAGTACATTTTAATTTAATGATTTGCTTTTTTACCTGTAAGCACAGTGCAGTTTTAATGTGCTAAATGTATTTACAGTAGCTACGTTTCCATCCACCTATTATCATGCACATTTTGGATGCGCACAAAAAATCGGTTGATGGAAATGCCAAGATGCACAATTATTTTGAATATGTGCATAAAAAAAAATGTATGTGCATAACTGAGTACGATAAACTTTTTGTTCGATAAGTAAAGATGCGCATAAACTACGATGGAAACTGAACAAATTCCAGTATATGCATTAAAAAAAGGTCATGTGATTTTGTTATGAGAGGTCATATGATGATAAAAATGTGCGTTAACGGACAAACCAGCAGGCCATTTTGGTCATTCTAAAACGCCTTAACAATTTCAGTATTAGGGTTATTATATTATTAATTGTCTCCAGAATTGTCAAGAGCATCTGTGCTCCGCGTCATATCCCTTCAAACCCCACCACGCGTTTATTGCATGTCGGCATCGTCTTTTGAGGTGCAAGTCATATATTAAATTAGGAAAATAATCACGTAGCTTCTCCTACCGCAGTAAATTCTGTTTTTACTTTTGATATTTGGCGCCAGTTAATCAGGAAGTGACTATTTTGTTCTATTTGACTCATTAGATGGCAACAGTGCTTTATTCGCACGCCTTTCATGCGATATTTCAGTTTTGCGCATGAATTTAATTCACATTTTTGGATGGAAACTTAGCTAGTGTTTAGAAACTGCCTCATTTTTGAACTACGTAGAGCTGTAGCTGAATAATCACGCTACGCTACTGTATTTTAATGCTGGTCTTTCTGGTGGTACTTGAAGAAAGAAATGGTTTCTGAAATTGTACTTGATGTAAAAAGTTTAAGAACCACTAGTCTAGGGTAAAATCCCCCAGCCCAGTCTGGTATTAGAGGTAATTTGCAGGGAGGAGTCATATTTTGCATGGGACAGACTGCAAATTCTCTCTCCAGTTTTATTGGTAATCCATCTTTCATACTCCTTTCTTATATCAGCTCTAGAGAGGGGTCGACTTCCTTTACAACTCTGTTTGCTGTACCTCCTCCATTTTCAAACTGTGAGACTTTAATTTTAATTCTTGACGATTATCACCCTGATGAAGCGACCCATAGATCACAACCATAGACTGTAAAAGATATCTCACCCATAGGTTTCTGAAGAACCCAAAAGAAGCTACCAGTAGGCGTGGCCAACCGTCGCCATTTTGTTCGTGTGTCGTCGCACTGACCGGGGGATACCAAACAAGGGCCAAAAGGCGGAGCGTGAGCGGAGCTACAGACGCATGCTGGCATTTTGCTTTGACAGACTTTTCTATGGGAGAAATGCTTAATACTTCATTACCTGCGACTCGTTTGTGTTCTGACCACATGTGCTTGGTTGTATACTATATCAATTAAGTGTTTAGACTTTTAAAAACACTGCTGTAATACATTGAGCCACCAAATATTGTTCTTATGATGTTTTTCTACAGGAGACAAACGCGAATTACATCCAAAAACTTCAGATATAGTCTGTGTTAGTGCAAGGTTATTTATGAAATCCAGGCATAACACTGTATGACAACGTTTCAGACAATTGTTTATAGCCTACAGCTAATCAATTTGTCAGATTTTGGAGTGTATTACAGGTCTAATGGTCTGTTTCCACTTAGTGGTACGGTACGGTTCGGTACGCTTTTATGGCCGTTTCCACTGTCTAATGGCCCATTTCCACTGAGTGGTACAGTACAGTACAGGTCAACTTTATCAGGCTTGTGTTTCCACTGCTAAAAGGGTACCAATGGTACTCTTTTGTTGGGCGTGGTGTACGACAAAGTTTCAGATGAAGTAATTTGACCTTTTTACCTATATTCACCTTTTAGACTATTATGAACTCAGAATGATGGAATTACTTTCTAACAAGACGCTACAGGTGCTGCTGAAGATTAAAGACCCAGATGAGAGGTTTGCACTGACTGTGAGCTGTATTTCATGTTGTTTTTGAACATGAATAAGAATTAAATGTATTCTGTGTTTAATTGTTCTGTTCTGTAATTGACAACATATCTGAGACTGTAAGCGTCTGTATGTTTTCATATATGTTGCATTTTATTGATTTTATATAATTGCAGACGTTACAGTTGGCTATTTTGCACTGTCATTGATCTGCAGTTATGATCAAATTATGTTCATAGAACAGTTAGTAATAAACATTTATACAGAAGTATTTGTGTAAAAATCATCTGTTTTGTGAGAAGTGCTTCTCATATGATGTGTGAATGACCCGTACAGCATTACTGTAGACATTTTCTCAAGCGAAAATGACGTTGACTGAACCTTTCTGTCATACACCACGCCCACCAAAAGAGTACCATTAGTACCCTTTTAGCAGTGGAAACGCAAGCCTGACAAAGGTGACCTGTACCAACCCATACCGTACTGTACCACTCAGTGGAAACGGGCCATAAAGAAAACTATAAATGATAAATTATCTTAAATAAAACAAATACATTTATAGATATGGTATATAATTTCACTCACCTGGGTAATGGAGGCCACGTGAATGCTTTAAGAGCACAATTAAGTGCACATCATGCCATATCATCTGATAATTGTAAGAAATAATTACAAAAGGCAATTGACTCTGTAAAGCCACATAAAACAAAACCAAAATACGATGTATTTGCTGAGCTCAGTGGCTAATCAACCGGAATCAGCTGAGGTGAAGTGACTGCGACCTAGCTGTCACTCAAGTGGCCCCTCCCTTAATTATGCAGACTTGCTAAAACCTAATATAAAGGAAACGAATGAGTTATAAAAAAAAATTCAACCCCCTCACAGTTGCCATGAAGGGTAATATTAGCTGTATGAACCAAAAATCTGCTGTAAAGTTGGCCATTTTAACAGTGGGGTCAATAGAAATTTGCTCTATATGGAGCTAGGACTAGGGCTGCACGGTGGCGCAGTGGGTAGCACATTCGCCTTACAGCAAGAAGGTTGCTGGTTCGAGCCTCGGCTGGGCCAGTTGGCATTTCTGTCTGGAGCATGTTCTCCCCGTGTTCGCGTGGGTTTCCTCCGGGTGCTCCGGTTTCCCCCAGAAACATGCGGTACAGATGAATTGGGTAAGCCAAATTGTCCGTGGTGATTTTGAATGAGTGTGTATGGATGTTTCCCAGTGATGGGTTGCACCCTGAGGACATCCGGTGCATAAAACATATGCTGGATAAGTTGGCGGCTCATTCCGCTGTGGTGACCCCAGATTAATAAAGGGACTAAGCCAAAAAGAAAATGAATGATTGAATGGAGTCAGGACTAGCGGAATTTCTATGAATTGCAGTTTCAGTTACTTCCATATTTGCTTCACGAGGGAGAGCGGGAGGTTGCTGCTTGATCAGAACAGAAGAGCCTCCCATGGGATTCTGACAGCCATGGATCTTCATTACACATTTGTAGGACGTTGAGGGATGTGTATGGATGTCTATGAGAAAAAGTTGCAGCCAAAAGAGGAAAAAAAATTAACATTTATATGAAATCGGATTGGGCATGTGTATGAATTAGTGCTGTCAAATGATTAAACACATTCACAAAAAAAGTTTCTATTTACAAATGTTCAAGAGGTGAATTCATCATTCATTTACTTGCAAAATGCTAACAAACCAAACTGCAGGCTTACTGCACATGCACTCTCAGACATGCACACTCAAGTACATGTGCTTTTAGTGTTTACACCTACTCTGCTGGCCCTAATCCACCTGCCACAGTGACTGAACATCCTACCTCTACTTCCAGAGGAATCGCATGTGCCTGAGAGTTACGGACACCATATGAGTAAACCGTGACAATAACAGTCTTGTTTTTTGTTTATATTACACATCCATCTATCTATCTATCTATCTATCTATCTATCTATCTATCTATCTATCTATCTATCTATCTATCTATCTATCTATCTATCTATCTATCTATCTATCTATCTATCTATCTATCTATCTATCTATCTATCTATCTATCTATCTATCTATCTATCTATCTATCTATCTATCTATCTATCTATCTATCTATCTATCTATCTATCTATCTATCTATCTATCTATCTATCTATCTATCTATCTATCTATCTATCTATCTATCTATCTATCTATCTATCTATCTATCTATCTATCTATCTATCTATCTATCTATCTATCTATCTATCTATCTATCTATCTATCTATCTATCTATCTATCTATCTATCTATCTATCTATCTATCTATCTATCTATCTATCTATCTATCTATCTATCTATCTATCTATCTATCTATCTATCTATCTATCTATCTATCTATCTATCTATCTATCTATCTATCTATCTATCTATCTATCTATCTATCTATCTATCTATCTATCTATCTATCTATCTATCTATCTATCTATCTATCTATCTATCTATCTATCTATCTATCTATCTATCTATCTATCTATCTATCTATCTATCTATCTATCTATCTATCTATCTATCTATCTATCTATCTATCTATCTATCTATCTATCTATCTATCTATCTATCAGAGATGCGCGGATCAGCTCAAATGTCAACCGAATCCGCTCCTTCATTCTAATCATCCACCCGCCATCCGCCCGCACATATTGTTTTATCTGATATATATACCCGCACCCGATCGCCACTTTAATAATTCTAATTCTTTGTTTTAAGCATGATGATAGGTGTTACTTTCTCCGCAATGTCCGGCGGCAGAGTAACAGCTCATTAATTCATGCTCGAGCAAATGATGAGACGGACAAAAGTACTCGATGCATGCCCTTCTTTTACTTATTTCAGAGTTTTCAGGTTCACAGTGCAAAACAGCTCCCGGGTGGAATTACTGAAGTAAACATTAAAAAAACCGGATAAAACTTTCTCCCTCTAATTCACCGCACGCACAGCACACAGCGAGAGTTCACGTCACACAGCATGCGTGTCGAACTACACTACCCACAATGCCCCTCGCTATGGACTATGGACTAAAGCGGTCACCGTGGATCGTTTGTTATTAACAGCAGATTCAGCTTTTACATATACAGGAAAAAGAACAAAAACGGCGTCCCTTCAGCCTAAACAGCAGCTATGTTGTGTGTACTTGGCCCTTTTCTTAACACTGTGCATCTGCCTGGATTCGGGCGATTCCGCCTCGCCTCCAAAACACGGCTGGCTGCACTAAATGAGCGTTCGCGCGCACCGCTTGTTGCAGGAATGCACACGCTTCTCCTTGCAAGGCGCTGCAGTCGTGTAAATAAGCGATCTTGTTTCTCCCAGAACGATAGCAGATTTCCCTCTGATGACTCCTCTAACTGAAGTTAGCACAGTATTGTTGCACTTCATCCATTATTTTGGGCGTCTCATCTTCACATTCTGCGAAGTCCACTCTCTGCTTTTTTGCTGGTCAACTTCTATGACCCGCGACCCACCCGCAATTAATCATAATGTATTTTTTATTACCCGACCCGCCCGACCCGCGGATTATCCGCAGCGCCCGCGGATATAACCGCCATCCGCGCATCACTACTATCTATCTATCTATCTATCTATCTATCTGTCTATCTGTCCGTCTGTCTACCTACCCACCCACACATCCTCTTGGGGTGCTTTCAGACTAGCACTTTTGGTCCGCACCCACACCCCAGAGATCGCACGTTAAACTAGTGTGAAAGAGTCTTCTGAACCTGTGTGTGCACCCATGAACCGTACCTGAGTCCGCCTGAAAGAGATGGTCTGATGTACAGTCTCAGAAAGACAAAGATGTGCGGAGTGCGGACGTCTTTCCATTTTGGCGCTGTGCTTTCGTGTCCGACACCTAGCAACAGCCAAACACAGAACAGCAGCTCGATGATGCAAGCGTACCGGGGTTCAGAAGGAAAAAAGAGTGTGAACACAAACCAACCGAGAAGGTGGCAAGGGGGGACAATCGAACTTGGGTACGGTCCAGGCAATTGAACCAGGTGTGAAAGCAACCTTTATCACAAAATGAGTACCGTAGTCACCGCAACATCGCCCATTTTCAACCACTTTACCATGAACAAAACAAGACAACAGAGAAAAAAATCAGAACTTCTGCACACACAGTATGATTTCAGACACCAAAGTTTAAATCTCTTTTGGCTTCGATCAGATTGCTTTTATGCCCATGTACTTCATTGTGTTCACACAGCCACTCAAGACCATGTCCTCTCTGTCTACTCACCTTATTTGTTATGTTATATGTTGTGAGAAGCTGTACAGCTGATTTGGTACAGTGCAGGAAAGTATGAATACCTGGATTTAGTTTTTTTAAACAACGCAAAAATCACAGAGAATATGAGTGAAATGGTCTTCAGGAAATATGAGGGAATGGTCTTGCAGAAATCCAAATTCATATTATACCATGTGAAAACAATGAATTAGAAGCATCATTTACTGTCTTGTTCCACTTTGTGTCAATTGGAGTCAGTAAGGCTTTTATCAATAAAAATAAATCATAGGTGCTGTAGGAAACAGGATATGTATTCTGAATCATAAACTTAAAATAATAGCAAAAAAACCACCAACATGCCCAAAGGGAAGTGTCAAACTAATTTCACACGCTTGCATTAGAACTAGATGGGTTTTTTTTTGGTCATTTCTATAAAACCATTAGCAAAAGTTAAGCTGGTCACAGTTTGTAATGTGATTATGACTGTGGAGAGTATAGTAAATCTTCAAAGGGTTTATCAAGTAACAAAAATAATGTATCTATTTAAAATGTATCAATTTTTATTCCTAGAACTGGTTTCATAAAATTCCTTTGCAATTGTTTTGTTACTGTACCTCTTGTTCCTGGAACTATAGTTTTTTTTTTCTTCACATATTGCAAATGTCTTTTAATTAGCTAAATAAATATGATAGTTGTGGGGTTTTAATTATTACTACTGAATGAAAGTGGATATTTTAACGACATTTATATGTTATATAATTAGAGAAATATCATGGGTACTGCTCCATGTACATGGTCATCATGTTATACTTCACCTGAAAATAAATAAAATAAATTATAGTTTATATTTACAGAAAATATTTTACTACTTTTTTTAATACAATTGTCATTGGTAAAATATTAACAAACCTGACAATCAAAACAAAAAAGAACAACAACTTGTGAATATCTACAGATTTATTTGTCATATAGCAATTACGTACAGAAACATTACTATATATATATATATATATATATATATATATATATATATATATATATATATACACAGTTGAAGTCAGAATTATTAGCCCCCAGAATTATTTGGCGTGTTGTTAATTTTTTTCCCCAACATTTTTTCAACATATTTCTAAACATAATAGCTTTAACAACTCATTTTTAATAACTGATTTATTTTATCTTTGCCATGATGACAATAAATATTTTACTAGATATTTTTCAAGACACTTCTGTACAGCTTAAAGTGACATTTAAGGATTAACTAGGGTAATTAGGTTAACCAGGCAGGTTAGAGTAATTAGGCAAGTTATTGTATAACGATGGTTTGTTCTGTACACTATCGAAAAAAGAAATAATTTAAAGGGGCTAATGATTTTGACCCTAAAATGGTTTTAAAAAAATTAAAAACTGCTTTCATTCTAGCCGAAATAAAACAAATAAGACTTTCTCCAGAAGAAAAAATATTATCAGACATACTGTAAAATTTCCTTGCTCTGTTAACCATCATTTGGGAAATATTTAAAAAAGGAAAAAAAAAATCAAAGGGGGGGCTAATAATTCTGACTTTAACTGTATATATATATATATATATATATATATATATATATATATATATATAT
Organism: Danio kyathit; assembly: GCA_903798195.1. Taxonomy (NCBI): domain Eukaryota; kingdom Metazoa; phylum Chordata; class Actinopteri; order Cypriniformes; family Danionidae; genus Danio; species Danio kyathit. Next base: position 19,515,185 of record LR812520.1, read on the forward strand.
ATATATATATATATATATAGTTAAAGTCAGAATTATTAGCTCCCCCCCCCTGTTTATTTTTTTCCCCAGTATCTGTTTAACAGAGAGGTTTTTTCAACACATTTCTAAACATAATAATTTTAATAACTCATTTCTAATAACTGATTTATTTTATCTTTGCAATGATAACAGTAAATAATATTTTACTAGATATTTTTCAAGACACTTCTATACAGCTTAAAGTGACATTTAAAGGTCTAACTTGGTTAATTAGGTTAACAAGGCAGGATAGGGTAATTAGGCAAGTTATTGTATAACGATGGTTTGTTCTGTAGACTATCGAAAAAATATATAGCTTAAAGAGGCTAATATTTTTGTCCATTAAAAAATTAAAAACCGCTTTTATTCTAGCCGAAATAAAACAAATAAGACTTTCTCCAGAAGAAAAAAATATTATCAGACATACTGTGAAAAGTTCCTTGCTCTGTTAAACATAATTTTGGAAATATTTAAAAAAGAAAAAAAAAATTGAAAGGGGGGCTAATAATTCTGACTATATACTGTATATATGAGCAATATGACACGAGTAGCAGTGCGATATGGCTGCGTATTGGCACTGGAGGGATGCATGCCTTAAGCCTGATTTTTATTTTCGACTGCCACCTCGCAAAACAGACGAGGCTTTTATACTTGATGCGTTCGCCGTTGTGATGTTCTTTAAAATGACAGGTGGCTGTCAAAAGAAACTGACTGTAAAATCAGACGGATAAACTGAGAAGTAGACAGTTTCCGGAGCTACGTCATATCATTAATATTGTTCAAGATTTTTAAACTAATTCAATTCAATTCAATTCATCTTTATTTGTATAGCGCTTATACAATGTAGATCAGGGGTGCTCAACCCTATTCCTGGCGATCGACCTACCTGCAGTTTTCAGTAGCAGCCCTTATCAAACACACCTGCCTGTAATTATCAAGTGCTCCTCACGTTCTAAATAATTGGTTCAGGTGTGTTTGATCAGGGTTGGAGCTGAAATTACCTGGAAGGTCGATCGCCAGGAACAGGGTTGAGCACCCCTGATGTAGATTGTGTCAAAGCAGCTTCACATGGAAGATTATAGTGAATTGAAACAGTGCCAGTTCAGTTTTAAGAGATTAAGTTCAGTTCAGTTCAGTGTGGGTTAATAATCACTACTGAGAGTCCAAACACTGAGGAGCAAATCCATCGATGCGCAGCTCTACAGATCCCGAACCATGCAAGCCAGTGGCGACAGCGGCGAGGCAAAAAAACTTCACCAATTGGCGAAAGCGAAGATTTAAAAAACCTCGAGAGAAACCAGGCTCAGTTGGGCACAACCATTTCCCCTATGGCCAAACGTCTTGTGCAGAGCTGCAGTCTAGGCGCAGCACGGTGGACCTCGGCGAAGACTCGTCTGTCCTTGGAGCATCACAGGAATCAGTCTCATGCTCTCACTCCACGATGACCACCACAGCAGGATACGGCCTGGTCCAGAATACCTTGGGATCATCTCGTCGCTGGTCTTGGATCGCATCAGTGGCGCTGCATAGTCTGAGGGCCTCAAGATGAGTACCCCCAGGTGGAAATACAGAATAAGGAGAATAATTAGCGTAGCTGCTGTTCATAGTGTATAAAAACAAGAAGCAGAATGCTGCGTGGGGCACATCATGCGTCAAACCGCTATGTAATGCATTGAGTGTATGCTTTGCTAAAAAGATAGGTCTTTAATCTAGTTTTGAAGAGCGAGAGTGTGTCTGAGCCTCGGACATTATCAGGAAGGCTATTCCAGAGTTTAGGGGCTATAAATGAGAAGGCTCGACCTCCTTTACTCGACTTTGATATTCTAGGTACTACCAGAAGCCCTAAGTTTTGAGATCGTAAAGAGCGGGTTGGATTGTAGCGAGACAGGAGGTTGGTTAGATAAGCAGGAGCTAGATTATTTAAAGCTTTATAGGTAAGGAGTAATATTTTAAATTCAATACGAGACTTAACAGGCAGCCAGTGTAAGGAGGATAAAATTGGGGTGATATGATCATATTTTCTAGATCTGGTAAGAACTCTGGCAGCTGCATTTTGTACTAGCTGAAGTTTGTTAATAGAGGATGCTGGGCAGCCAGCAAACAAAGCATTACAGTAGTCCAACCTAGAAGTCATGAAAGCATGAACTAGCTTTTCTGCATCTGATATGGATAGCATACTTCGCAATTTAGCGATATTTCTCAGATGAAAGAAGGCAGTTTTTGTGACATGGGATATATGATTTTTGAAAGTTAAACTGCTGTCTAATATGACACCCAGATCTTTTATAGTAGAGCTAACGCTAACTTTGTATCCCTCTAGTTGCAGGTCGAGTTGTGAGAACTGCTGTGTACAGGATTTAGGCCCAATAAGTAATAATTCTGTTTTTTCTGAGTTTAAGAGAAGAAAATTGTTGGTCATCCAGTCTTTGACATCTTTGATACACTCGGTTAGCTTTGACAGTTCGCACATCTCATCAGGTTTAGTTGAAATATATAATTGAGTATCATCTGCATAGCAGTGAAAGCTGATCCCGTGTTTTCTAATAATGTCCCCCAGGGGAAGCATGTATATTGTAAACAGCAAAGGGCCTAAAACTGATCCTTGAGGGACCCCGTACTTTACTGGCCTGACTTGTGAAAGCTGTCCATTATTTTTATTTATAAATTATTTTAATGATTATAAAGATTTTTATAACCATTTAAGATTTTTTTAATTCAAACTTTGATTCATCACTTGCTGAAATTACGGAAGTTTTTTGGGAGAAATAACAAAACGGGAGATGGGTCTTAAATACTGGGAAACTCCCGAAAAAAACAGGAGTGTTGGCAGGTATGTTTTATGTATTTGAATGATTCTTCAGCGTAATGTCTAAAGCGATGACAAAACAAGTGGTTTTGCTGACATTTTAAGATTATAAGGCTTAACCGCATGAAATGCCATCAGTCTACAGAGAAATCTCCCAGTATTTCTCTGTTTCAATCGGGAGATAGTTAACCCAGAAAAAGCTAAAGCAGCGCAAACACTACCAGATCACTGTTTTGTTTGTGATAGGGAAAAATGCTTAACACATGCAGGCATTTCTTCTTTCTTTCTGTATACTGAACTAGTCTGCAGTAACAAAACCAGGAGACTCATTGGAAACAGATGGCCAACCAAAATATAACTCGGGGTTATACCAAGAACGGCCAACACAAAATACATGCATTTCTAATATTTGAGTCCCATCTCACACTCAACACACTACAATTACTATAGTATAAAGACAGCACGGCAACATACAAAAGAGAGATCAACTTAGAAAGTGACCAGTTTTATCAGTTTTATATAGTTTAAAATTACCCTGGGTTTTTCCACCTCTAAGGACTTATTATACGGTCTTTGTCACCATTTTGTGGATAGTGCTGTATCCCCGAAATTATAAATATTTAAAATAGGCACTACCCTTATAAATAAACTGCATAGTTGCAGTCTAAACCACTACATTCTCGCTAAAAAAGCCTAAAAAGTACATTATGTTGTCCAACAGTTGCAGTATTTGTCAAACTGTAGGGAGTTTACTGATCTGCTGTCACTCTATGTGGGTGGAGTAATACAGAAGGGTAAGGAGGCTGTAGGACAGGCTATAACCCGGCCCCCGAGGCAATTTGTTCTGGCCCTCCAAATAGTGTGACCAAGACATCAAGAATAAATTTAGTTCAGTCAAAAAACGGCCGCTACATGAAGTGACGTGCGTCTGTTCAATACAGCATGAGCTGCGCAGAGCGTGAGTCACCTGACAGTGGCGAGAGCAGCCGAATACATTTGAATGTGTTTGTAGAAAAGCTCTTTTGTACAATGCACTGATATCGTTATTAGGGATGCAACGATTAACCGATTTCACTATTAACTGCGCTTTAATTCGTCTCGGTTAATTAATCGTAAAGGCTTCTCTAAGCCGCATTTCTGCATTTCTGTTCTGCCGCACGAAACGAAACTGCTGAACAAAGTTACACCAAGTTGCCAACTGTGCGCTAGTTTAAAGTTCCGAGCTTGTCCACCGAAGCTAATACGCACGCACACTGTAATAACTATAGCCGCGGGCCGTTCCCATATCACGTCTTTCCCGCGCCAAGTTTGTTATGTCGTAAGAATATATGCCAATATGCGGGCCCAAGCGGAGCAACGCGCTCGCGGCTTTGGCCGCACGCAGTAGAAAACATCTCATGCTGTAGCGGTGAGAGTTGTGCTTAGCTTTCAGTGCAATGTAAATAAAAGGCATGTTAGACGAACTATTATTAAAATGATTATGTATGTATGAACGCAGATGATAACAGCAGTTAATCTAAATATTGGCGCCGACCTTCATAACAATTATTATTATATTATTTTCTCCCGTTCCTCTCTATAAACACAAAAATAATTAAACTGTGTAGCTCTATAAGCACAGAAAAACCTTCAGCATAAAAACTATTACTAATGAAAATGCCTTTTAAAGGTTTTTTAATATTAGTTAGGGATGTCCAGATCTAAATCTTGCTAATATAAAGCTTAAATTTACATTAGACGTGATAACTGTGAAACCCTGATTATTCTTCACACTATATAATCGTACAACCAAAATCTATGATTGTTGCATCCATAATTGTTATGCAGTTCAAAACAGAACATATGAACGTATCTGAATGTAGAAGAAGCCTACTTCAGCAATACACTGATTTTGTTGTGCTGTGAAATACAACATTTGAATGTTTGTTAAAAAAAACTTATTGTACAATGCAGTGATATTATATAGTTTCAAAATACAATATATATTAACATTTTAATGTAGACAAATACAACGTGGGTGTCTAAAGGAGCAAAAATACATAATTGGCTCTTAAATGCAGTTGTGTCATCATTTATATTGCAAGTCATGTCTCTCCGGCCCTTCGTTTGAGATGCTTTTCATGAACTGGCCCCCGTGACAAACTAATTGAATAGCCCTGCTGTAGGAGTTCTATCAGCCAATCAGATTTGAGAACCAGACAAAATTGTTTGTGTGTGCATGTATATATATGTATATATAAGGAAGTGTCTGGGGAGAGGGAAGTCTGGGGTTCTCTCCTAAGACTGCTGCCCCTGCGACCCGGCCCCAGAAAAACTATGAGATATATGTATATAGTACATGGTTGGAAATAGGTTCACAGGATTGTAACCTATATGGCCATCAAATGAACTGGCTTCCTTTAGGGAAAGGTCTCACTCACCGTGAAGCTTTATTGTTACTTTAAACACACAAAGGAAGTGACTGGTGTGGTCTGAATGTTTTAGGGAAGTTGCATATAGATTTCTATTACCAGCTTCTCATTTTTCTTGTAGCTGGCAATGAAACAACAGCTGTCTGTGAGACTACTTCATTACAAGAAAAAAAATGTAGGTGGAACTTTATATATCGATATGTGCATACAAAAAACCTGCCTAAACCCAACCACCATTAAGGAATATGCATGTAGTGTCCAAAAAAACTTGCAAATGAAATTACAGAAATTAATACAAGTAAGCCACTTTTGAATTCAAAGACATTTTTCAAATGAGCACCACTCAACTGTGTTAAACCACAATCATTGTGAATGTTGTGGAATCACAGTTTACAGAGGGTATCTCTTCCTTGGGGTTGCATTGGTTTTGCACATGTGCTTTTAATGTTAGTATGTACAGTATTGTCCTCAAGTGCTACTTGAACTGAAAGATCGGAGCATCACGCAGCACCATGGCAACAGCTTAAGACTTCTTCGAGGGCAAACTCGTGTCTGTTAGCCTGTTATGCACTTCTTTCACAATGATTCCATTGAAAGGGTGAGATAAAAAAAAGTTACTTTATTGGTATCACTAAAGGGAGTGAAATTTGCATTTCTATCTTTTCTTTCTGGAAACAAAGGTGTATTTTACAGCCTGCCACATAGTACAATAGAAAACAATTAGCTCTTAAAAAACAGTGAAATGCACTTAAAGCTGCGGTGTGTAACTTTATTTTGGTTGAAATTTCAACTACAATTTGTCATTGAGCAAGTACTTAAGCCTTTCCCTACCTTGAATTGAATAGCTAAGCTTGTAATAATTTGAGTTTTCAGGCCAAATTTCTAAAAGAACTAATGCCAATTTCTATGTGTTAAAAAACTTAAATACATCTGTGAATTTAGACAAAATTAACTGCTTTTCTAGGCATTTATTTATTTGTCTCACACATCTCCCCCAACTGTTACATAAACGATACAGAGCACAAAGAATATTTCATTTTACATCTGGGTGTGTGTTCTAATCAGAACTGGTAAGAGACCATTTGCTTTTTACATGTTTGCACAAACATACAATTGTAGATGCCAACGTTTACATCCCATAAGGCTAGAGCACTTCTGTAACACAACATATGTTTGAGAATTAGGTCAGTAGATGGTCTTTAATGGCTGTTTGAATGAATTTGTCAGAAGTGGACAAGCTCAAAACATTTTATACATTGTTTACACCTCTATTTAGCATCATCCACACTCAAAAAAATGATTTGTTGGACATGAAAAAAGAGTGTCAAGTGGTTCCACGTAAATGTGTTGAGTTGTTTCTACAAGTAACAATATAGTTGAATGAACTAAAGAAGTTCAGGTAAAGTTTACAAAATATTTCTTTGTACATACAACCCATTTAGATGTGTCATTATTGCATTTTAGTTATTTGTATATTTTACTTAGTAATGTTTAGTTAGATTTATAAACTTTCAGTATGTAAGGGGATCACTTTCTTTTCTTTTTTAATTCACTTTTAAAGTATATGCTCTACAAGTGTAAAACTTAAATAATCAAACATATTTTTAGAAACAAAATGAATTTATTTTCTTTGCAAGGTTAAAACCCATAAAACAATTTAAATTTCACAGATCCTTTAAAACAAATACACGAAAACATCAAAGGTTTTTTAAACATTTATAAAGTCTTTTAAAGTGCAACTGGAATTTCAAGAATTTGAAATAATCTTACTTTGAAAAAATAAATACATGGAATGTTAAAATACTGCTAAACTCTTTACAATCAATAGTAAGAGTAACATTCAAACTGGCCTCTATTTTTGTAAACATCCACAAACAGTTTAAATAATAGTTTAAAGAAAAAAAAAGTAAAAATAGCATTTTGGTCAATAGTGAACATTCTTACTATGTGCTACTTGCTTTAAATATTGTAAGAAAAGTTTATAAGAGCAAATATGTAAGAAAATATGTAAGAACATTTTTTAAGACTGTCATGAAATGCTACAGTGCTCAATTGCTGATATTTCAAAATGTTTAAGCTATTGTTAAAGTATACAACTGGTCTCTATTTATGAAAACCACCAAAAAAATAGCAGTTCGTTACAAAAAGGCAGAAAAAAAACCCACGGAAAAAACAAAAACAAAGAATGTTTACTATTGACCAAAATGTTCTTTACTATGTGCAACTGCAAGTAATATAATGTTCTTGGAGAAAAGGAAAGTTTAGGACAGGCAGCATGTCACAAACTACTACAGTAATCAATTTTTAATATCTAAAATCGTTCAAGCCATTAGTAAAGAAAAGATTAAAATTGACCTCTAATCTTTGTAAATAACCAAACAATTTTAACCATTTAAAGTTGCAGAACTCCATTCAAAATTTTGGTGCCATCGACAAAGATAACATTAAAACTAGCCCCTAATTTTAAAACTAGAAACAATTTAAATGTCCCAAAACAAAGCTTCTTCCTCTATTTCTTTCAGTTGTCCAGAATGATGTACTGATTCAGTCAACAAGTCTGTTCTTGAGAACTTGTATTTTGTGTGACAAGTCCCAGCAACACTTTCTGGAAAAACTCAAAAGTGTAGTTCAGGTCTGAAGGATAACTTAGATTCAAGCTGTATATGACTCCCAAAAGAAGAGCACAAGCCTTGGTGACATCGCCAATGTTCTGAAGCACTTTCACTCCCTCAACAATCAGTCCAACATCTGATGGTGGGTCACAAGCTTCTGCACCTTCAGGTCTGACGATGTAGATTCCAATGACAGTATTGGTCATGTCTCTCTCAGAGTTTTCAAAGTGTGTCCTAAAAAACACAAAAACAGTATCACTGTTTAGTCAGTTTAATTCCATCAAAAACACAGATTGTAAATTTAGAGAATTTAGTATCAACTGTCCATTCCTTAATCTTTCACATCAATCACTTTAAATATTCACTGCCTGAGAACACTTATTACATACTTACTGTAAACTCCTTCATGAGGTTTTCATAGTCTTTATTACGATACGCAGAAAGTGCTCTGACAATGCAAGCTCTCCGAGTTGAGATGGGATCAATCTGTAGAAGAGACATTAAGTATAGACAATGAAAAACCACCATACTAAAGTGGAAATTATTACAAGCATCATAAATACAGATAACAAACCTCGTCGATGGTTCCAAATTTTACACCCTGCAATTCCTCCTTTTCTATGGTAGATGCTGGCCAGCTTGCTAGTGTAACCATCTAGTTTTGACATAAATGTTTGAATTGGTGGGACAGTAGTGATTCAACTGATTATAGCAGCAATCTGTAAATTTAAGACACAAGATTATAGTAAGGATAGCTTTCATTCAAGGCATGGTCTCACTGTTTTTAGGTGGTTATGGATGTGACTAAAATACTCCCCTTCTGGGTCTATATTAGTGCAAGAACACACATGGCAACTGAACGTGGCTAGCGTTACTTGCAGGTAACCCAGTGTTCTCCTTTGTATGGCTACGATTAAGATGGCTGTATAACGCATTCCACATTTTAAATCTACAGGGACACTCGGAATAAGTGCATGGAAAACGTATACCATGACCATAATGTCTATGGACTAATCTATAGTGTTTCAAAAACTGTGATCTAGTCGTGACTGTTATTTTGCTGTCTTTGCACTGCCACATGCTTTCATTGAGAAACACAAGTCAGTATAACTGACTAAAAAAACGCTAAAACTCAAAAGACTTCGAAATACACTGATAACATAAATTAACATAATTCTGTAAACACTTACATCACTTTTCCTGGCGATATTTACCAGTAAAGAGTTATGAAATACTCATACCTGACAAAGCCACCATCTTCTCCTCAATGTGCTTCACACGTTCGTCTGTCTTCCGATCTGTTCCGTTGCTCCGCCTCCAGGTAAGCAGCTACGGTAGCCGCAAATATCCAAACTTAAGAGGGTTTTGCGTTTTACTTCACAATGTTAAGTTGACCAGTCAAACCCTTATTAAATAAAGCCTACAGGACTACACTTTTGTAGAAATAACATAGTTAACTTATGTTAATTTAATTACTTTTATGTTTTATAATGTGAACAAGGATGGGTATAGTAAAACTAACAATAGAGAAAGTTCATTTTTTGAGTGCACTAGTGAGGTGCATTTTCTGCTTGATATCAAAAGAACACAACAAAAAATTTGGTTGTGTGAAAACATTAGTTAATAAAGCATTTGATTATAGTGATGTTTGCACGGGCTGGTAAAGTTTGCACGGTCAAGTAAAATCAAGTCATGAGTTTATTTATGGTATTTTATATGGTGGATTGCTTTAGAGGAACATTCCTTTTTTTGGAAATTATATTAGAAGTCCCCTAGAGTTAATCAGTTCCTAACATTTTTTAAATCAATTCAGCCAAATTCTGGGTCTGGCAGGAGCAATTTAGCTTAGCTTAGTATAAATCATTGAATCGGATTAGACCATTAGCGTCTTGTTCAAAAATGTCAAAAAAGATTTTAGGTAATTTTATTATTTACCGCTTCACAAAGAAAAAAAAAATCTTCTCAGCCGATATAGCTTGGAACTATATTCTGATTGGCTGAATGTATTAAAAAAATGGTAAAACTAAGCTGTACCCTCAGTGTTTCCTCTAGGATTTTTTCCAGCTGTGGCGGCAGGCCTTTTGATCTACCAACTACCTTTGATGTTATTTCAATGACAAATGTGACGCAGTCAAGATAGGATTTGTGTAATACGAGCATGCAGATCTTTTTTGCTTGCGCTAGGATTTCCTCTGTTCGTGCACAAAACTTCTTGCACGCCCTCAAATATATGCTGCTCAAGTGCAATTTAGCGCGTTTACGTAGTGAATTTGTCTCCAACCTTTATTAGATTTGCTAGGAATATTTATGAACGTCTCTAATAGACCTACAGAGCGGCATTAATAAGTAAAGTGAAATGGCTACAAACTCCAGCAAGATAAAGTCTTTGTTTGTTGTATGCAGAGCCATAGACCTTTATCTATAAATAAAGTATAATTATGGAAACTGTTCATCCTAACTGAAAGCTGCGTCGTGTTTGCTGGCCTTACGCACCTGTCAGTCAGTCAGTCAGTCAGCATGTCAACTTAAAGGGTTAAACAAATAACGCACAGCACTACTACGGTTACAGAAAAGCATGCGCTGTTATAATTCACTTACCTTTTAATACGTTTTGGGGCGATTATAATCCGCTATTTTAAAAAAATGTCAATGTTTTGAATGAGAAGCTGTAATGTAGCCGTGGCGGGATAAATTTTGGCGTGGCGCCCCGCCATGGTAGAATGAATGTAGCGGAAACCTTGACCTTATGGAGTTGTCAAATGAGTCTATTTTCAAAAAAACGTGGAATGTTCCTTTAAGTCCTTTTAAATGGATTTTAAAAATCCAAAAAACAACACCAACAACCCATTCCTCAACAACACAGCACTTCAGTTTCTACTATTATACATCTCTTCGGTGTTTATGCTTCCTTGTCAACGTGTGACTTTGATGGACTGAATAGAGGAAATGAAGAAGAACACTTCCACATTAATGAAGACAGAGCCTCAGAGCCACACCTACCTATCAACATGGACCACTGGCAGTTTGAAGGGGTTTACAAGAAGCAGAAAACCTTTCTAGAAAGTTCCTTTGGTTTTAAATTCCTGAAACAAACCCCATATAAACTCCTTGCAATGTTTTATTGGCATCACACTAGTTCTTTTTATTTTTTCTGTTCGAATATATATGTTCTTCTGTCTTCACTTTCAAATAAATACTATGTCAGTCAAACTTATTTTATATTAATTTGTTGTGTAATTATGTAACCATCTTTAAAATCACCAGCAGTATATTCAAAGGGGCTATATGCATAGCCAATGATGAACTTCCGGTGAAAGGTTTATGTGACTATTTTTAATTTCATAAGGTTTCTTTTACAGCATTGATGTTGTAATGTAATTACAATACATTCATTTAAATAGACTTAAGCATTCATTTAGTTGTTAAAGCTTAAAAAGAGACGAAAGACTGTTTAAACACAGGCGGTGTCATTAGCAACAGGCTAGAGCAGAACTGGGGTAAAATTGATTTCCATATTTTAAAGACATGGCGCGAAAAAATATAATTTAATGCAGTGCTTCTTGTTTGGTCTATACCCACTTTTCCTGCTTTTTTTATAAAAAGAAATCAGATCTTAAATGCAGCGATTTTGTACGAGATGTATGGGAATTTACCGGAAGCCCTGGGACTGCCTGACTGACTACAATTAAAAGGCCATGTGCATATACCCCATTGGTCCAGGATAGTTTTCAGCAAAACATAACTGGTGAATGGTGATATAGGTTGACCTAGAAATCCTGCTCATTTCAGTCAAGATAAACTCAAAGTCGTTCCTTTTTATTTTCTTAATTGATGTTTCTGGTCTTTTTGAGTGATTTATGTGGAGCTTTGCTTTGCCTTGGAGTAAAATAATAATAATATCAGTATTAATAACAAATATAACAGCTTTTTGAAGTTTCTTTTAGCAATGATGCTGTAGATTTATCTGAACTGACGAAATCATTTCAAATAAATGCTGTTGTTTTGATTGTCCTATTCATTAAAAACATCTATTCATTAAAAAATACTTTATAGACATATTAAGCAGACAAAGCATTATGTTTTCAACTTTGCCAATAATAGGACATAAAATAATTTTATTCCTGATATTATTACTTTTTTTTAGCAGTTCGTTATCAAACTTGTATTTAAATGTTATATCTCCTCCACTGAAATAAATGTCATTTTCACCTGGTGTCTCCAAGCTGTCTTTTATTGTATCACCTTCAGTTAAGTCACCTGTGAGGGGAAAACCTTTTTTTCTGGTTGGATATTTTCATCTTGAGTTAAGGACAAGCCTTTAAAACCCTTAAAGTTTTTATTTATGGTATTTACAGTTGAAGTCAGAATTATTAAACCCCCTGAGTTATTAGCCCCCTGTTTTTTTTCTGTTTAACAGAGAGAAGATTTTTTCAACACATTTCTAAACATAATAGTTTTAATGATCATTTCTAATAACTGATTTATTTTATCTTTGCCATGATGACAGTAAATAGTATTTGACTAGATATTTTTCAAGACACTTCTATACAGCTTAAAGTGACATTTTAAGGCTTAACTAGGTTAATTAAGTTAACTAGGCAGGTTAGGGCAATTAGGCAAGTTATTGTATAACGATGGTTTGTTCTGTAGACTATCGAAAAAATATAGCTTAAAGGGGCTAATAATTTTTAACCTTAAATGGTTTTGGAAAAAAATAAAAACTGCTTTTATTCTTGCTGAAATAAAACAAATTAGACTTTCTCTAGAAGAAAAAATATTATCAGACATACTGTGAAAATTTCCTTGCTTTGTTAAACATAATTTGGGAAATATGTAAAAAAAAAAAAAAAAAAAATTCAAAGGGGGTTAAATAATTTTGATCTCAACTGTAAATGTTTGGCCTTTTTAATGTAGAATTAAAAGCCAATGTAAATTTGTTTACAAATGCAGGACACTAAGACGACGAAACCTGGTTGAGTGTATAATTTTGGTTAAATTTGTGACACCAGAGCAAGTTTGCGTATCTGTCCTCTGAGTAAATGAGGAAATTACATCTTCATGATGCTCCACTGTTGAGCAGCAGCTTTAATGAGAGGTCTTTTACAAATTACTTACCTCTCAATCTATAAATAAATGTGCCCACTCCAAGAATTAAACAATTATGATGGATTCACCCTCACCCAGGGGCATTTTCAAATTGCCAATACTTACTCCCAGGGCTGTTTACGTATATAGAAGTTGATATTTAGCCACACAATGTTAGTGTTTTGTAACATCTAACTTTTACAAGGTGGGTCATTAGCCCAACGCTCAACCCCCAACCTGGAGAATCAGGAAACACACACATACACTACGGACAATTTAGCTTACCTAATTCACCTAGTGCATGTCTTTGGATTTGTGGGGAAACCAGAGCACCCGGAGGAAACCTACGCGAACATGGGGAGAACAGGCAAACTTGACAGAAATGGCAACTGACTCAGCCGGGGCTTGAACCAGCGACCTTCTTGCTGTGAGGCGACAGCGCTACCCACCGTGCTACACATGTCAGTCTGTTCCGTGCTTTAGAAACTATTGAATAGCACTATGTTCTCTAATAAATGTGATTAATTGCAAAAATCACAAGTTTCTGATAACACAAATACATAAAGTACAATAACATAAAGTTGCAAAGTTTCATTTTAAAATATATTATGCTGAATGAAAACATCTTCATTATTCTTTTAACTCATTTACTTAGCATCTTTATATGCTTTTTTGTTAAATGTTATTGTTGAATAAGCGGCATTTGAATAAATGGTTCATGTTGAATAAATATAAATTGCAAATAATATTTAACAAAAATATTTTGTATTTAAAACCACACAGCATGACGTAGTGATTGGCAGGTGACACTACATTGTTCTGCCATCAAACAGTGACAAAGACCATAAAATAATATGGGGTTGATGTTTGTGAATATTTGGTTGTTGTAGCATAGAAATGCTAGATCTTAGAAAGATCATTGTTTTTTTTTTTTTGTTTTTTTTTTTTTACATTTTATTACAATGCTTTACATGATGCAAGGATATAATTCAAATAATAGTTCTTAAGTGACATTTTTGACTTAGCAATGGCTTTTGTGGTTCAGATGGCAAGCTGCAGTAAAATCGTGGTGTTACTCACACAGGTTTTTAAACTGTCTTTTAATAGTTTTAATAACTCATTTCTAATAACTGATTAATTTGTTTTTTGTCATGATGACAGTAAATAATATTTGACTAGATATTTTCAAGACATTTCTATACAGCTTAAAGTGACATTTAAAGGCTTAACTAGGTTAATTAGGTTAACTAGGCAGGTTAGGGTAGTTAGGCAAGTTATTGTTTAACAATGGTTTGTTCTGTAGACTATTGAAAAAATATATAGCTTAAAGAGGCTAATAATTTTGACCTTAAAATGGTTTTTAAAAAAATTAAAAATTGCTTTTATTCTAGCCGAAATAAAACAAAAAAGACTTTCTCCAGAAGAAAAAATATTATCAGACATATGTGAACATTTCCTTGCTCCGTTAAACATCACTTGGGAAATATTAAAAAAATTCAAAGGGGGCTAATATATATCATTTTTTTTTTATTCTGGGAAAAGTCTTATTTGTTTTATTTCAGCTACAATAAAAGCAGTTTTTAATTTTTTAAAACTATTTTAAGGTCAATATTATTTGCATTTAAAAAAAAATGTTTTTTTTTTCTCATAGTCTACAGAACAAACCATAATTATACAATAACTTACCTAATTACCCTAACTTGCCTAGTTAACCTAATTAACCTAGGTAAGCCTTTAAATTGCACATTAAGCCGAATGCCAGTATCTTAATGGTAAATATCTAGTAAAATATTATTTACTGTCATCATGGCAAAGATATAATAAATCAGTTAAACAGAAATTGGGGTAAAAATAAACAGGGGTCTAATAATTCTGACTTCAACTGTATGTATATATATATATATAAATACATACACAGTATATATAAACAGCTATGTCTGTGAATTTAGTAGTGCACTAATGAAGATCAAGAACAGAGTAATTTCTGTTCATTTTTTCCCATAATGATTTTTTATTTAATTGTTTTTTTAAATTTTTAAAGAGACTTTGTTAAAGTGTTGTAAGTAATGGACCATTGAGCAGGACAAACAATCATTCATAACAAGTCTGTTTTTAATTGCTTGTTAGATATTGTTAAAAAAAATGTTGGTGAAATTAAAAGATTTTTTTATTTTTTTTTACCTTTGGAACCCAACTGTCACACCATATGTGCTCTAATGGGCTCAAATATTGGCATTCTCAGCGATGTCAAAATAAAAGTCTATATTCCAACACATCATCCAAGCAGAAAATAAGTTAATGCCAAAATGTGAAAATTGTTGAATATAACGCTGTTTGCTCTTAATCAGTCTTCACTGAAGCAAGCTTGGTAATAAAATTCTCTTTCTTAGGAATCGGGGGCGAGGAAAAGCTCTGGTGGAGGATGAAGACAGCACAGATGGAATGGAGACAGCAGAAACAGGAAGCACACAGGAGACAGGTAACTGCAGCCCTCTTTTTTTTTTTTTTTTTTGCTTCCACCTTTTAGCTTCCTCTCCCACTCTTTCCTCTCGTTTCTTTTCTCCTCCCCCACATATACCCTCTATAAACTTCTTTTCCCACTGCTCTGGGTTTCCTGTGTCACTCTTTTCTTTTCAGCCGTCACATCCCCCTTCCTCAAGAGTCAGAGAGCGAGGCTGCTTCTCCTCTGAGGCAGTTTCAATGATAAACAAAATCACAATGTGGAGCCCTGAATTGATTTTCTTTCCCAGCTGTGCAGTCAATCTAACTCAGACCTCAGCCGGCCAAGGAGGAGCTTTCAAGAGGCTCGGCCGTCCACACTCCTTGAGCAGGATTGATGAGATTTTTGCCCGTCTCCACATGGCTCCACTCTCTAGCTCTAATTGAAAGGATTTGACTCCAGCCATAGCCATTCTGCTCTGGAGTCGCCCCACCAGCTTTCAAAGCATGTGATTGAGGTTCACAGCAGCCAGTGGAAACTAATGTCTACTGAAAGCCTTTTAAAATCTCATCTTTCTCATTTTCCCCTCATTTTCACTGTCCTTTTGCCTGCTCATAGCTGGTGGAATTTTGTTGACAATATGTGTGTTCAGGTTCATAAGCAGCCCAATGACTTGCTTTGGATCCTATTTTGTTTTTACCATTTAGCTTTAGAGATTTTTTTCCCTCCAAACTAGTGTTGCTTTAATATAATTTTTAATTCATTTCTTATTTTTATTGTGCACACCAAAAAGCTTTTAGGTGACATCTGGTGTAGTTTCAATGAATTCTGAATGCAACATGGACATAAACACCTAACAAATAGGATTATATCGGACATTGAAGGTTTGCAAAGGAGTGTTTAATAAGTAAAACTGGCCACAATTCAGTTTAGTCTTCGTCAAACCTGCAGGAAAATATCAGGCTTTGCTGAAAGGCTGTTTTTTTTTTTTTTTTTACCAGCGATGAGGGTCAATAGTGGTAGCCTATTACAGATTTCATCGAAAATATCTTAATATTAAAAAGGAAACATAAGCTGGAACACAACAGATCCTATCAATGTCGTAACGAATGTTCAAATAATGTAGCCTAGTTTACAGCAAGCATCAGGCTTTTTAGTGAGATTGTGTGATCTGTCATATACAGTAGGCCTATATGTCTGTTATTTTTACTAAAGAAGATATATTATTTGCCTTTTTGATTAGCAAAACTAGGGCTGCACAATATATCGTTTCAGCATCGATATCGCAATGTGTATCGCATTGATATTGCAATATGTATTGGAATAATCACATCACAAGACATGCAATGTTGAGTCTGAATTTTAGTTGACCAGGAGCCCCACTGCCATGTTTAACCATAATAGATTGAAGGTTTATCATTTGCATGCTTTTGAGGCCGGTGACTGAGCATTTCAAGAGAGTTTAAAACATTTGGGCACAAAAAATGATGATGTGTGAAGGTGTAACGCTCTGGTTACTTAAGTAACCCTCGTTCCCCGAGGGGGGGGGACGGAAATGCTATGTGGAAACTTCCACTATGGGGATTTCATTCAGAAAGCCAATCATCTGAAAGAGTATGTAAACGGGCCAATGAAATGCCAATGAGTTGGCAGCTTCAGCTTGCGCACCTGATGCTCGTTGCAATTAACTTGCTATAAGAGCACATGTGCGAGCAAAGCCAAAGCATCATTTTTTTAGCGGAAGAGACTTTCACCTCAACAGCTAAGGGGCAATCCTTATGGCGAAGGAACATAGCATTTCCGTTCCCCCCCTCGGGGAACGAGGGTTACTTTAGTAACCAGAGCGTTCCCCTTCGGAAGGGGAACTTCAATGCTATGTGGAAACTTCCACTATGGGGAAATGTTTGGAAAACGCCATAATGATTAAACCCTACCTTCGCCCCCGATGAGAGGTTTGCCAGGCAAAGAGAGCGTGAGCGCACCTGCGTCACCAGAGGCGCGGTCTTCCAACGTGTTCCCTGGCCCTTACTTATCCCACTTCAACAGAAGATTTACGGATTTAGATATATTTTTCGGGAGCCGCAAATGCGTCTAGAATAATTTCTAGGAATGTAATACGACAGTACGTTGGGAAGCGTGCAGTCCCGATAGGGAGGACGCTGCGGAGGCCACCTGCTACCCAAGTGGGGAGACTGGTGGCGAGAGAGCATATGGACACGCCCTGGGAAGGGGGAGTGCGCATATAAATATATGATGGTTAGCGGTGAGGGAAGTCACGGGTCCGCCTGTGAGGGGGGACTGCACCGTGTCAGTATAAGCATATGGGATCGCCTGGTGGGGATCGCACATAGCAGGCACCTATACCCAGAACGCGGGTTGACCAGCGGGCATACCAACAACGTAACGGGCCAGCGCCTGACTCCTCCGCTGAGTCAGATGCTGGGGGCCTCGGAAGAATATCTGCAGGGTTCGCCAGCGGGGAACTTTACTGACAGAGCGAAAAAGCGCACGTATCTGAGTGTTAGAGAGAATGGCGCAGCAAGCGTTTTACAACACCTAACCGAATTTCTCATTCACCGCGTGAGGAAATCGGCTCCCCTCAAGATGAATAAATCTCGCAATAGGTGTCGCCCAGCCCGCAGCTCTACAGTGTCTGTTAGAGAGGCGCCGCGTGCTAACGCCCAAAAGGATGCGCGCGCTCTCACTCATGGGGGACACGGCTCGCCCTGGCTCAGATGAGCGAGGGAGATGGCATCCACTGTTCAGTGGTTAAGTTCCAACCTCTGTTTGGATACGGCACTTCCCTTCTGCCGATCACAGTAACAGATAAAAGAGCTGAGTACGGTCCGTATAATACGCGAACGCGAAGGACGCAGCAAATAAAGGGGCTGGGTCTGCCTCCTCCGTGGGCAGCGCTTGCAGGTTCGCTACGTGGCTGAAACGCCGTAGGAACCTAGGGCACCTAGGTGGGCCGGGGTCTCAGGAAAACGTGAGAGTGGGCCGGCCCAACACGCTGGCACATTTCGCTGACCGAAAATGCCTCCAGATACCCACCCATTTGGCCGATGCGAACGCGATCAGCAGAGCTGTCTACCTGGACAGAAATCTTAAGATACTGAGTCGAGTGATCGAGCAGACCTCTCCTAAGAGAGATCTCCAAGTGGGTATGAGAGGGAAACAGAAAAAATTAATTTTCATGTCTCGTGCCTCTGGGAGCTGGATGATGAGACGATACTTCCCAGCGCGCCGTCATCGCCGCATCCTTAGAGCGGGGATGATCGTAACGCCAACCCCTCAGAGCGGAGGGGACAGCCTAGCTCCAGTCAACTGAAGGAGGATAGCATCACACTGATCTGGCATGATCGGGGTTTCCTTCTCGGGGAAAAAGGTAACCACACAGCGAATAGCCTCCACTTCAGGGCGCATGCTTTGTAGAGGGTGCTGAGCCTGAGTGACAGTGTTAACCACCTAATCGGTTAGTCACTTAAGTCCTCCGCGCTCCATCTATGAACCGTACGTGAAGCATAGATCTAGGCGCGGGTGCCAAACGGTGCCTGTCCCCTGTTTCCAGGGGATGTGCCAGGGAGGGGCCATCACGAGGAGAGAGTTGAAAGCAGGTCCGATTGGGCCAGAGAGGCGCAATACGAGAGCTGTTCCTCGACCTCCCTGACTTTACACAGTATCTGTGCGAGTAGGCTCACTGGAGAAATGCGTGTTACGCACGCCCCGATGCCAGCTGTGTAGCCAGTGGACTTTGCAGGGTTCGCCAAGTGGGGAACTCAAGCAAGAGTGCATGAATCTCTGAGTTAGAGAGAGAAAGGCGCATCACAGAACAGCTGGACAGTGAGGGGTGGAGTTAGGGCTGGGCGATATGGCAAAAAAAAAAATCTCGATTTTTTCATAAAGTTTGACCGATTCACGATTTCGATTTCGATTTTTTTATTTATTTTTTTTATTAATTTTGTTTTTACTGTGTAACTACCTTACCAGCTTACCTTGTTCATTTAAATTTAAATAAATGCTGAAACTAGTTTTTTTCATGCTCACTTGTAAAAGAAAAGCAATAGTGTGACTAAACGCGGTTATGGCACTCTCTCATGTAGGGATGCTAAACATAGCTACAATAGAAATCACAGCACCCGTATTTATGTAGAGGTCATATGTTGTGCAGCTTTGGGCAATTTTTTTTTCGAGAGAAAATGACCAAAATGTAACGTGAAGATTGAAAAGGATTGGAGGGGAAATAAATATTTCAAATAACAGAAAAATAAACAATGATAATGCAACAATAGTTTATCTGTATTAGTGGCATGGCAGAAATATATATTTAGACAGGCCTTGTCAAAGTGAGCGGGCACTTTCACTAATAAAAAATATAGCACTTAAATTATTTCATAACAATCAATAAAATAACAGCGGTTTTATATCAAAAGTTGGTAATGATATAAAATATACTACATTTTGATGGTAAAATATAACCATTTAAATGATTTCAGTATTCAAACATTAAATAACGAATGCATCAAGTTAAATATAAAAAAACAAATGAATCAACACAGCATATCAGGATATAAAGGACTATATTTAGCAAAATGCTGCTCTTTTGTTTTATGTTTACTTCAGTAATTCCACCCGGGAGCTGTTTTGCACTGTGAAACTGAAAACACTGAAATAAGTAAAAGAAGGGCATGCATCGAGTACTTTTGTCCGTCTCATCATTTGCTCGAGCATGAATTAACGAGCTGTTACTCTGCCGCCGGACATTGCGGAGAAAGTTACACCTATCATCATGCTTAAAACAAAGAATTAGAATTATTAAAGTGGCGATCGGGTGCGGATATATATATCAGATAAAATAATATGTGCGGGCGGGTGGATGATTAGAATGAAGGAGGCAAGGAGCGGACCTCCGCCAGTCGAGCCTTCTCTCCTCTCCTCTCCTCTCCTCGCGCGCGCGCGCGCCCGTCTCGCAGCTCGCGCGGGAGAGACAGGCGGCTGCCGGCTGCGGGACAGAGCCGCGACATCAACACACAGAATCAGCACAATTCAGCACGGTTGTCTAACAGTTTAGAACGGTTTGGCACGATAGTGGAAAAGCGGCTTTAATATTTTTTTAAAAAAATCGCGATTTCTCGATTTTATAAAAAATAAAATCGTCTTAAAACGTAAATTCGAATTAATCGAAAAAATCGAAAAAATCGCCCAGCCCTAGGTGGAGTCTCCATTTTCCCAGGCGAAACTGCCGTGAGAGCGAAAGGGCTGCACGGAGAGCTCGTTGGGGAAAAAATGGAATGCAGCGATTGCGCCGCGTATGACTCCGGGGGAGCAGACGGCGAGCGAGCTGAGACATGCTGCGAGAGCGGATACCCCCCATACGGTTGATATACGCCCCCGCTGCCATACTGTCCGTCCTGACCAGTACGTGTTGTCGCTCCAGTAAAAAATGGCGGAGAGCGAGGAACACTGCCAACAGCTCTAGGCGATTGATATGCCAATGCAACTGGGTTTTTTCAGCTGCATACCCGCAACACACGGCCCCCCAGCCAGTGCTGGAAGCATCTGTCAAAACGACAATATGTCTGGACGCCTGTCCTAGAGGCACTCAGGCCTGTAGGAACGAGGGGTCGTTCCAGGGGCTGAGGGCGCGGCGACACAGCGCAGTGACAGTCACTCGGTGTGTGTCCGTGTGCCATGCGCGTCTGGGGACTCGATCGTGAAGCCAGTGCCGAAGTGGTCTCATATGGAGTTATCCGAGCGGCGTACAGCGGCTGCGGATGTCATATGCTCCAGGAGCCTCTGAAAGAGTTCAGTGGGACCACTATTTTGCTGTCAAACTCTCACAGACAGTTCAGCATTAGCTGAGCGCGCTCTCCGGAGAGGCGCGCTGTCATGGTGACCGAGTCCAGCTCCAACCCGAGAAAAGAGATCCTCTCCACGGGGGCGAGTTTGCTCTTTTCTCGGTTGACCTGAAACCACAATAGGTGGAGGTGCAGGAGCACCTTGTCTCTGTCCATAGTCAATTGCTCCCGCGAGAGGGCTAAAAACAGCCAGTCGCCGAGATAATTGAGTATGCGGATGCCCGCGAGCCGAAGGGGCGCTAGGGCACCCTCCGCGAGCTTGGTGAAGACCCGCGGAGACAGAGAGAGCCCGAAGGGGAGGACTTGTACTGTCAGGCTCGCTCGACGCAGACCGCAGAAGAGTGACGGTGGCGTGAAGTATGGAGACGTGAAGTACGTGTCCTTCAGGTCTATTGCTGCAGACCAATCCCGAGGACGAACGCACCGGAGGATGCGCTTCTGCATAAGCATTTTGAACGGCAGCTTGTGCAGACAGCGGTTCAAAACGCGCAGATCTAGGATTGGCCGTAACCCACCGCTCTTTTGGGTACGATGAAGTACAGGCTGTAAACCCACTCTCCATCTCGGCTGGAGGGATCGGTTAGATTGCATCCTTCGCCAGGAGGACAGCAATCTTCTCTCGCAAGACAGGGGCGGGCACAGGGCTGACCCTGGTGACATACACCCCGTGAACTTGGGAGGCCGTTTCGCGAATCGAATCGCGTAGCCGAGTCTGATCGTGCGTATGAGCCACCGCAAAGGGCCGGGCTGCGCTAACCAGGCAGGCAGAGCCCTCGCTAATGACTGCATCGCTACAATCGCTGACGTACCAGCAGTGGGGCAGCGCGGAGTGGGAGTGCTGATCCGGGGAGCGCTGGGGTCCCGCGGAAGAACTGGAGGTGAGAGATTCACTCACCTTGCACTCAGACTCCGGCGGAGAGGGCTGGAGGTGTGAGAGAAAGGAGACCGTCCTCCCAGACCCCGTGAGCCACTGGCGAAGTGCGCCGATCCTGCGAGCTGGAAGGCTTTTCATCGCATCCCAGACTGGCAGTATTCGGGCTGTCACATCCAGGGAAGGGAAAGATGCTCTCTCTCTGAGGAGCCCGGCCCCCCACCGGGGAGAGAGCAAGTTCCCTCTTCTCCAGATGGCCGTCTCAGGAGCGCTTCGTGGTCCGTTTACCGGACTTAACGGCGCCCTGGGACGGGGAGCGCTGGTTGCCTGCGAGGTGCTCGGTGCTGCCGCTGGCCGGAGGCGCAGGCGGGGGCGGAGCAGCACTCGGAGACGGGCGCTCTCGGCGACAAGCAGTGGATGTGGATGGTTCGGCGGGGGGGGGAGCGGTCTTACATCCCCGCCGAAGGATGGCCCATCGTATCCGACTGCACCGCCGTGAATTCCTGGGTGAATTCACCAACGGTGTCGCCGAACGGGCCAGACTGGTATATGGGGGAGTCAAGAAAGTGAACTTTGTCGACTCCGCGCATATTTTTGCCAGGTTTAGCCCGAGGGGGCGCTCCTGGACCACTAACGTGGCCATCGTCTTTCCCGGGGCACACGCAGCGGACTTGAGGTCCGTGGAGCTCAGTCGGGTGCGGTGCGGGGCTTGTAACAAGCCTGGGTCAGAACCACCCTCGTGCAGCTGGGCCAGCGCGCGCGCATGGACCCTGGCGTGCAGAGTGGAAGCAGCCTGGCCCGCGGCTGTGTGGGCTCTGGCTCGGGAGGCAGAAAACCAACACGCCTTGGACGGGAGATGAGGCTAATTCCAGCAGAAGGAGGCACCACGTGGGCCCGTGATGGCACTCTTAATCTGGGGAATCGACTCGTACTCCCTGGCTGCTCCACCATCAAGAGTGGTGAGGCGGAGGCGCACGCAGATCAGGCAGAGAAAGGTGCCCTCAAGACTGCGTGAGCCCACTGTGCACTTCCAGGAAGAGAGGGATGGGAGGCTAGAAGGTCTTGCCTTTTAATCCTCCACATACACCCATCTAGTCGGTCCGGCCGCGGGGCTGGGGGATAAACCATCTCCAGACCCACGACCGAAACAGCCCGGGAAAGCACAGTTATCATGTCTGTTTCAAGATCGGCCGCCGTCGCGCTCACTCCCGAGGGGAGGGAACGGAGGGGGGGGGGGGGGGGGGGGGGGGGGGGGGACCTTCATCAGACCATGACAGCCCAACCTCCGATGCAGCGGTGGACATCTGAGCCTCGGTGTCATCAAGTGAGAGGGCGGCCATCCGAGGATGGAGCGCTTCTCTCACTCAAAGCTTGGATGGAGCACGTGGAGGAGTGAGAGGTCCACAAGCCGAGGGCGGCAGATTTACTCCCACTGTAACCCTCAGATCTGCCCGAGTGCCCACCGCGGAGCGGGGGACAACTGGGGTGGGTCGCCCTTTTACAAGAGCGAGCCGCGATCTTAACTGCGCAACAGACATGCCACCGCAGTGATGGCATGCACTGCCCACGAGCACCGCATTAACATGCTGGACCCCCAGACATGAAACGCAGTGCTCGTGCCCATCATCCGAGGACAGGAAACCACCGCATCCAGAAACGCACAGTCGGATTGACGTCTTGAAAAAGACGCGCTGCACGACCGTGTTGCTCTTTTAGGAAATTCGCAACAATACATAGCGCTCTGGAGGACCGGACCCAAAGGACGCCAGGCAAGGGAGAAACCCAGCTCGACCATCTGCCGCTGCGTGTCACACACTCTGGACCGGGAGATCGCTCTCGTTCACTCTCTGTCTGAAACTCAGCTGGAGGAACCCTCATCGACTCTCTCAGAAGGCTGTTGAAGTCTCTGAAGTGAAAATGATGCTTTGGCTTTGCTCGCACATGTGCTCTTATAGCAACTTAATTGCAACGAGCATCAGGTGCGCAAGCTGAAGCTGCCAACTCATTGGCATTTCATTGGCCCGTTTACATACTCTTTCAGATGATTGGCTTTCTGAATGAAATCCCCATAGTGGAAGTTTCCACATAGCATTGAAGTTCCCCTTCCGAAGGGGAACAAAGATTAATTGTATTTAGTTATTTATATGGGAAAAATATTTTTCTTACTTAGAACTTTTGTCTTGTTTCTAGTCCAAATATCTACATTACAAAGTGAAAAACAAGATTATTTTACTTTTTAATTAAGGTGAAAACAAAACAAGTGCATCCTTAGTTTGAACAGAAGAATATTTATATGAAATTTGTAGAGCATATGACAAGAATTCAGAAAAAAAGTATGTTATTAGAAAATATATGCTAAACATCATCTAGTGGACTTTTGATTCAGAGTTTTGTTAAAAATTTTTAATAAGTGTTCACATATAGTTGGTTTGGCAGAGGTTAATGCCGTTGACCTTTTTCTGTTCTCTTACATTTTCTAACACTCATTTAAAAGAAAGTCACGTTTTGTTATATTTTGTAACTTTAAGTTACTCCCCAGTAGGGTTGCATGGTTTACTGGTACTATGGTAGTATCGTGATAATATGGCTCCAAAATACTGGCGATGCCATGTAGTTTGTAAACAGTAGTATCGTCATAAACGGTCTATCTACAATACAAAATGTTGCATGTGGAAAAGTCACTAAAATGCTCACACGTTTATGCAACAAACAATTTTATTTTAATAGTCTGTGGAGTCCTTTAAGGTTTCAAAACTGTGTAGAATTCACGCCTTTTATGGTAGCCTATTGCACGTTTTCTGACACGTCTGTTCGAATCTGAATCAGTTCATTTCTGTTCCTGTCAATATGGTTTAGTAGCTACAACAACCGCAACAATCTTTTAAATAGAACGACTAGCGAAGTGAAATTTTGAATTACTTTCAGGAAACATTGAAAAAACATTGAAAAAATTTGACCACTTCGTATAGCCTAATTGTCTTGAAAAATAGCTTTTTTTGTAACTAATTTTGTTTGGTATAATTTTTATCTTTATTTTAATGTGGTTTTTTTTCTGGTCAGTTATCTACAAAATAAACAAAAGGAATAAATACATTTTAGGTGAAGTGACGTGCAAGTAATACTTCTTTGTCAATAATAAGGGAATTATGAATTCAGTTCAAGTAGGTCTATTATAACATTTTAAAATATAGTATTTCTGAAAATGTTCCTTATGTCATAGATTTGAGTTATGAATTACAGTATCACAATACTACTTGGTATCATGATACTTCAGCTGGTAAAGTATCATAACATGAATTAAAGGTATCGTGACAACCCTACTCCCCAGTGCTGCTGGAACCCACAAAACCTAGAATTCTGGAAGCAGGCTTTGCATGGACAAGCACAATTTATCATCTTTCTGACTTATCTAAACTGAAAGTAACATTCCAACAATAAAATCTGTTGTTTTATTTATTTAAAGTAGACCTTTTTTTTTTAACCAGTTTTCGGTTTCTTTACTCTGCTTAGAGAGACACATAGCTATAATAACCAGGTAAATTGTCTTGACTCTGCAGGAGAGCTGACACTTGCCTGAATGTCAAGTTACTTCCACCTTGGAGATCTGAACACCCGCTCACAGTCAGTAATACAAGCTAGCATCATTAAAGGTGCTGCCAGTATCTGCTTAGCTTCCTGAACCTCAGAACAACCTTTGTGTCAAGGTCACTACTGAAGTAAATGGCACCATAATTATGAATGACACTTCAGTACCCAGAACAACTCAAGACTTTTAAAGTGCTGCTTCTTAGAGAAAGCTGTCAGGCTTTATTGTCTCAGGTACACTTCTAACTACATGCAGTTGTGTTCAGAATAATAGCAGTGTGTTGAAAAAAGTGAGTAAAGCTGAAAGTCCTTTTATTTCAATACACACAGATACATTGGGACATTCCATTCTTAATCTAAACATGAAGAAAAAATGATAAAATATATTATAACTTTACAGAAAGTGAAGAAAAATGAATATTAGGCTGTTTAAAGAAACAGCAGTCTAAATGTTGTTCTGTAAAAATCGAATATTTACTATATTAACTGAAAAAGGCATGATTGGCATGATGATTGGTGGCACAAACATCATGATATGGGTATGATTATCCTACTACAGTGTTGGGCCTATGTCAGAGGTGTCCACACTCGGTCCTGGAGGGCCGGTGTCCTGGAGAGTTTAGCTCCAACCCTAATCAAACACACCTGAACCAGCTAATCAAGCTCTAACTAGGTATACTAGAAACTTCCAGTCAGGTGTGTTGAACCAAGTTGGAGCTAAAGTCAGCAGGACACCGGCCCTCCAGGACCGACTTTGGACACCCCTGGCCTATGTATTGCATTCCAGGGATCAGAGAGTATATCTGAATACTTAAAAAAGGCCATGTTGCCTTATGCCAATGGTGAAATGCCCTTGAAATTAATGTTTCAACAAAACAATGTTTGTTGATTAGCATCATGGAGTGGCCAGCCCCATCCCCAGATCTTAACCCGATAGAAAACATGTGGGCTGACATCAAAAATGGTGTTTCTTAGGCAAAACAGAGAAACATGGAGGAATTGTGGTGTGTAGTATCTGTTCAAAAACTAATTATCAGTTTAATAATTTACAAGTAAGCTAACTCTTCAAGCATTTTTAGTTAATATAGTAAATATTTGATTATTTAGAGAAAAATGCAGACATTGTTTTTTTTTTTTACCGCCTAATATATATTTTTTTCACTTTCTGTAAAGCAATAATATATTTAACCCTTTTTTCTTCATTCTTTGATTTGGAATGGAATGTTTATTGTTTCCAATGCACTCGGGCTGTGCAATTTGGGGAAAATATCTAATTGCAATTTCGACTTGATTTGCGATTTAATTTTGTAGTATTCTGTATAATCTGTAGCTTCTTACTGCTAAAATGCAGTTAGAGTTAGTTAAATTATACTTGAGTTATTCAAGTTTGTTTTTAAATATTCAGAAATGAAGCACAAATATATATATATACAGAACACTCAGCAAACTAGCATGGCTGAAACAACTCTGAAACTTCTGTTGCTTGCTACTAGACTGAGTGTCATTGGCAATACTTTTAGTTGACTTTTTAGCAAGACACTCCTCATATACCCATCTTTGGTGCTTTTTTAGGTGCTGGTTGTTGTATTTCTTCATGCTGTGGCAACAATTCTTACAAATTACCTGTTTTTATCAGGTGTCTGTGACTTTGAAATCAAAATATTCCCATATTACAGATGTCCTATTTTTTATTTGATGATAGTTTGTCTATTAATGCTTCTGAAGCAGCCTTATTAACACATGGCACATATACTCTGCAAAATTCCTTATAATTTATAATAAGGATACTTGTTTGTGTTTGAGCAGGGAAACAAAGATCCTGGATCTTTCTAGAGTTTTATTTAACAGGCTGCTGTTGATATTGTACAGACTGAGCACATATCATTTGGAATCTTAAGAAACAGATTTGGCTTGCATCAGGATGTCTAGTTCTCTGGAAGCAGTTAGCACTGTTCAGAGTAAATAAGATTTAATTGATGAAAAGAAAAAAAATTGAGGGAAAATTACAATCATTCAAGCTCGTCACTGTCATTCTCATTTGCCAATACTGTGACATGGCATTTGAGGAATTCAACACTTAAGTCGACGGTTGGCCGTTTGGCATCATTTGTTCAGTGGGTTAATGTCGAAATGAGTAGGCACTAATCAGCATATAGAATTGCGTTGGCCAAAGAGAGCACGCTGATTGGTTTGTAAAGAATCAGAGTGTGAGATTAGATTATCAAACCTATTTGCATGCATTAATTCCTCTTTGGTAACTGACAATTACTGTCATAATAGTACTAAACTTTGCATTGTTTATGATTTGTATACATGTCAGAAGGTGTGGAAAGACATGCTCTGTCACAGAACACACACTCTCGTTTCAGTTGGCTGCCGTCTGTTTGGTTTAATCTAAGGAGAACCACTGATCTTGGTCTGGGTGGAGGCTGGCCACAGCAATTGTTTGTTTGGTCTCTGGTCTAAGTAAACTTTTTCCGGTTCTCTCCTGCATTTTTATAGGACTTGAATCTGAGGATGGGGTATTAGCCTTCTTCACCTCCCTTTCTCAGATGAACGGTGCTTTCTTTGGGAGGGCAGTCTGAGTACTTAGGAAGGAATTGGTTGTGAAACTCTCTTGACTTTTATCAATTTCTCCTCTTTACTGACTTGGGATAGGGTGACCTTGTAGTTATAGATCTGTTTGATTCAGATTGTTTCTTGCCAAAGTTGTTCTACCTGTTTGGCATCATTAAGAACTGTACCACCATCCAAGGCTTTTGATGGGTTTATCAAGGATAGCTGGTATTGGCTCCCCCACTGATGCAGAAACTCTTATTAGTGAGCTGGCTTTTGACAATACTACAGAACTCGGGTTTGATCTTCATGTGTGCATTTTATTATAAAGCTTACCTAGCAAACATTTGGTGCATGGTTTTATAGTTGTAATGCTCGTCATGTCAATATATGCACTTTGTGGTGGAAGACACAGCCCATTCTCCATTCATTCTCCTCCAACCACCCATTGTGAGGTTTGAATAACAGTTTTTATAAGCTGTAATGAATGCCTAATCTCCAGGTGCTGCTAGGTTTTTGTTGTTTTGCATAGAGACATATAGCTGGAGGTCCTGGAAAGCCTTAACCAGCTTTTTACTTTCTGGGACCTGAAAAAGTTTGCAGAGAATCTTGTGTGGCACTGACCCAAAGGCAATAGCAAAGAAAAAAGGAAATACTGATCTTTTTTCTTTTCTTGGGGGTTTGTACCTGATTCCAAATGAGGCTTGCATATAGCAGAGATTCTTAGAAGGGACTTATCCCTACCTTCTGTACTGAGTTGTCCAGCAAGTAGTTTTTTTTACCAAAATGACAAAGGTCTTTGGCCCACAAATTTCCATCCACGCTTCCTGCTGATCTGGAAGAACTGGTTGTTGTTGAGGAGTTATTCTCCTTAGGAATAAGAATCCCTCCTGCATTTTGCCATACCTTTGGTATGATAAACTTTAAACATCACCTGTCCTAAATGATTATTTTATGAAAACTAAGATTTAGATTTAGATATATTTACTTAAATAAAATGGTACCTAATGTTCGGCTTTTAACTATATATATATATATATTTATATATATATATATATATATATATATATATATATATATATATATATATATATATATATATATATATATATATATATATATATATATATATATATATATATATATATAAATAAATAATCAATAACTTATCATTTAATAATTTGATGAATTTGTTGAGTACAATCATGTTTTTTTGTATCATGATTTTTTTCCTGCACGTGCTTACAGCTTTTATTTATTTCTGTTAACAATTATGCATTTTAACACATAGCAGAAAGTAGTTAAAAACACCTTGTAAAGTGGGACCATGAACGCATCTTTGGGAATAGTGTTTATTTATTTATTTTTACCTTTATATTTATACATTTTTCATTATTTTTCAGTTTGACATGGCTTTCTGTCTGAGAACATTAGTATGATGGCTTCTAAATGAACTAAAAGGACTTTGAACTTACTGCTTCTTTTCCAGCAGAGTATAGCAGCGCAATTAGCGATCAGTGCTCTTTGATGCTGTTGGGTGTTTGAGAACTAAGAGTAAAAGTGAATCATTATTGGTACCATACATTTTGTGATGTTTGTTTTTAACAGCATTTTCTGGATGCATTGAACCCTATTTTGTTATAAATCCTGTTAAAAAAATTTTTTTTTATCATTTTCATTATTTTAATGGTGTTGTATAGCTATAATGTATATATATATATATTTTTTTTTTATTTAGGTGTATTTAAGGTAAAGCACTCTTGGAGTTGCTTGACCCTAGCATTACTTACTATCATGTTGTTTCAAATAGGAGTTAGAGCTTTTTAGTAACAAATTAAGATATTTTTAACAAATCCTAAATATTTATGTTTTCTCAATTAAAAGGCATTTGAAATGAGATCAAAAGTAAATTCATGTATAAATTTATACTTTATATGATTGTAACACAGTTCACACTTGAAAGAACCTGTGGACGTGAATTGGCAAATGCTTAACATAAATAATTTTCATCTCAAATTTCAACATCTTACATATATATATATATATATATATATATATATATATATATATATATATATATATATATATATATATATATATATATATATATATATATATATATATATATATATTCATTTTGCATACATTTTTACTTGAGGTGAGTGTCAGATGACTTGTTCCTTTTAAAATGGGACACCATTTATTGAATTTTACAACAACAGTAAATAATAATCAAATATATATTGAATGAATAAGGATTAGAAAAGAATAACAAATGCTGAAAAATACTTCAAAAATACAATACAAGTCTTGTGCAGATAATCCGGATAGTCTGGAACAAGCAGACCCAGATCTCTGAAGAGAAGTTGTTGAAAGGTTCCTTTCAAACAGCTTTGAACATAAAGTTACTTTGGATCCAAACTTTTGTAACATGTTAAAGGTTCTTTTTGAAACATGCAGAAAAAAAACTATATTTAAGAGGTGAAAGTTCTGAAGTCTTGTCTATTGTCATTGGTCATTCAGTGCTCTCATTATTTGCCCTGAGCACGCTTCTGATAGACACTTGTTCTGCTATCTGCAATCTACAGTATATGTGTTAAATGTAAATTATAATTTGTTTTGGATATATCTAAAGGCATTGGTTGACATCATGTTTCATTTTAATTTAAAAGTTTTGAGTTGTTTGTTCCAGAGCATCCAATCCATAGATTTGACTACAATGTTAAGGTTTATAACTTTATAATAAATGCAGTATGAAAATCTTGGCCATTAAACCTAAACATTTGACAAAAGAGATGTATTGTTTTGTACTTGTAAACTATTATGTCAAAGAAAACACAGCCAGGAATTAATATCTGCCTCGGAATGAACAGATGACCATTGAGCTGAGTGAATTCATCAGTCTACATGTGTTTGTTGAAACATACATATCAAGTTTCACAATAAACACATTAAATTAACAAAAGATACAATTAAACATGCCTCATGCCTCTTCAGGGTGGAGCTGAATAAATGTATAATCTGTAAATTTTGCAGTTGTTGCTCTGTAATGCATAGTAAACAATCTGCATCTCCCTTTTTTTGAAAATTAAAGTCCCATATAAACTTAGACTAACTAAGAGAGGAAAATTATCATTGTTGACTCACTAGGAAATGTTGTGTCTTATCAAACGCTGCCTGGGATGTACATATTAATGATCCCTGAGCAACATTTCAGTATTTGTTTTGGCTAGTCATCTCCTCCTGAGGATGCAGCTGCTCATCAGGTCCACATGGTGTAAAACCTAACCTAAAGTACATGCAAATGTTAAGGGCATGCTCTGTGAGTCACGCAACAGTCTGTTTTGTGTTCTGATTGGCCTTTTGTCCCCCAGAGTTTTACACTTATGTACATTACATGAGAGCAAGAAAACAATGGTGTCTGTTGCTCATGGTATGCCCATTTCCATATGCTGATCTCTTAGTATTCGACTATTCCCAGGTATACACAGATTTTCTTTTTAGGGCACCTTTAAAAAACATTGAAGAACAAACTGAATTGACATAATTTCAAACAATATCAAATAAAGAGTTTTGAATTTGATTGAACAGTTTGAAATTTTTTTGGGGAGTTCATTCTGGCTTGTAAAGACTTTTGAGCTACCATTGGTCTGTGGCAATTATGCAATCAGTAGATGTGTTCTAGATCCTCATATTTTTTGATGTGGGATTGATTCCTACCTCATATTTACTGAGGTTAGACAGGAGAACAACACCAAGTTAGCAATATGAATATAATGCAGGGATGAGTAGCAGAGTTGGTACAGATGCATTCCCACTAGTATACATGTGAGTAGCATGACACATTTACAACCCTGCCTACTGCTGTTCGAAAACAGTATACGATCACTCAGCCTTTTGAAACATTGTGTCCTCAAATTATAAAGAAAGTATACTGGGGCGGGGTGGCACGGTGGTTCAATGGTTAGGACTGCAAGAAGGTCGCTGGTTCGAGTACTGGCTGGGCCAGTTGGCATTTCTGTATTGAGTTTGCCTGTCCTCCCTGTTTTGGCTTGGGTTTCCTCCGGGTGCTCTGGTTTTCCCCACAGTCCAAACACATATGCTATAGGTGAATTGGATAATCTAAATTGGCCGTAGTGTGTGTGTGTGTGTGTGTGTGTGTGTGTGTGTGTGTGTGTGTGTGTGTGTGTGTGTGTGTGTGTGTGTGTGTGTGTGTGTGTGTGTGTGTGTGTGTGTGTGTGTGTGTGTGTGTGAATGCAAGAGTATATGGGTGCTTCCCAGTACTGCGTTGCAGCCAGAAGGGCATCCACTGCTTAAAGCATATGCTGGAGTAGTTGGTGATTCACCACTGTGGTAACCCCTGACAAATAAGGGACTAAGCCGTAGGAAAATGAATGAATTTATGAATGAGTATATTGGAGCCATAAGTTCTGTTTCTCTTTTATTTTATTTTATTTTATTTTATTTTATTTTATTTTATTTTATTTTATTTTATTTTATTTTATTTACTTATAATGCTCAAATAAACACAATAGTTGATTTGTAAATAGTTAAGAAATAAGGTGAAAGAATAAAAAAAAGATAAATTAAAATCAATGCACTTTAAATAAATAATAAAAGAGACCAAGTATTTATAATGAGTATAATGATAAAACAGGAGAAAGAAGATGTGTCTGTAACTTAGATTTAAAATCATTTACAGAAGATACAGATCTCTCAAAAAAGGGAAAGGCTGTCTAAGGATCACAAACATCTGGCTGCCCTATTTACATTTACAAGATCTAACAATTAAGCAGGAGCCATACCATTTAAGGGTGCATAGATATTTACATTAGGTGTCGCCTACACTGTTGTCTATTGAAAGGTATCTGTCAATAGAGCCACCATTTTAGTACAGGGTAGCTATCCTTTGAAATGAATGGGGGACCAAGGTGTAGTGGAGGACTGGCCATCCTGAGCCATGATATATACACATATATACACATATCTATGATCGGGAGTTTTACCGGTGGTCAGTATGCAAAAAAATATTTTTTTAAAATACGAAAATTAGAATTTTACATCACTTTTCTACATTGATGGATGTAACCGCATGGCATTTCTGACAAAGAGCATGTGTTTGTGTGCATGAAAATGTATTATCCTTCCTCCCTGTTAAATTTGATGTAATCCGTGTGCTGAAACACACCCCCTCTCCTGCTTTCACTTCTAATTCTAACAGAGGGAGCAATTTGTTTGTGATTGAATCTCCGTTATGAACAACTCGTGTGAACCATCATTATCTTTGCGTCTCAATGTGCATATCCACATTTCTGATCTAAATGGTATATAACATTTGTAATATTTAATAATTTAGGGTGGACATTGAGGCGCAAAATACCAATGTTCGTGAACTTAGCCAACAATAATAAAAGTTTCTTGCCATCAGCGTCTTGAACATTTACATGATTTGCTGATTTTATTCAACAATCTCTAACATAAGCCTAGAATTTAGTGCAAGTTAGTGCTACTTTGCCTTATGGTCAAATGTATTGTCACTGTATTATCATCAATAGCGTGACTTGTTTAACACAAAAAGTTCATAACATACAAAAACGTAAAAAACAAAATCTTATCTATGATATGTTCTGCCTTTATGCTTTATTTTCTTTGTTTGCTCATTACTACACCCGTACGCAGCACAAAAGTCCAGCAACTTCAGATGGGCTTTTGTCTTGACAGTTGAATGACTTTTGTGCTAGGAGCACTGTACAAATGTGGCAGCGGTATTGATGCATGCTCAGGGTCCGTATGCGATTTGTAGTGTATATAGCTACAGTATGCTGTAGTTGTATGACATAATTCAGTCTTTGAATTGCCTTTTTTTCCTCAGAGTTAATGTCTGAATAAAAGCCCACAATAAATGCGTTTATCATATTAAGTGATCAAATCTCTTTCATTCTTAAAGGGTCACGAAACACCAAAACACTTTTTTTGAGCTGTTGACAGTCATATATGTGTCCCACGCTGCTATAAACACTATTAGGACACATATATTGCACTAAAAAGTGAAAATTGGTTGTTTTTGCGTTATTTTGAGCAAATTTGTTCTTCCGGTTTGAAACGAATTTTTGAAGCTACGTCACGGCCATGAGATACTTAGGGGTAAATCCAGCCAGGACAGTGGCTAGCTGTCTTTTTGAGGACGTTCTGACGCATCTGAGTGTGCGGCATTAATTCATGAGAAGACGTGCTTCAAACCAATCAGCGCGCTCTATTGTGTATGACGTGAAACTTCATTAATATGCATGATAGCTCCGGAGACTGTATACTCTGTTCAGACGGCAGAGAGACGCCACGTTGTGTTGCTAAAATAAGTGAAAGAACAAGAATTTGGAGACACGGGTCGTCGGTGTGCAGCAACAAGGTTTTGTTTTCATTTTCCCTCTATGAGAGAGCTGCTGGACTCACATGTGGATTACAGTGCACGCGACACGCGACAGAAACGCGTTTGTAAGGAACATTTTTTACCCGAGAGCTTTTCGCATCTGGAAATGGTGAAATCCGCATTTGCCGCTAGTCTCCGTTTAATAAAAAGACACAGCTCCAGTTTGATTGTCTGTCTACAGATTTGGTAAGTGTGTCCGAGTGCAGTGCCTTTTGTTTTACCCAGATTGCAAAGTTAGCTCGTGGTCAGCAGAGCTCTTTCAGTTTTTAAAGACATACCTCAGTCAAAATGATTTAGTTACCAAGTTTACAGTATTAATATCACTGCAATATTACAGTACAATATTATAGACTGAAAGATCCGCTGTAAATGCTGCTCTCCAAATGTAAACATGATCAAACTTTTCCCGTCGTGCAGGATTTTCGCCGCATTTTGTGACAGGATATAGTCTATATACACACGGCTTTCTGACGCTACCTACCGAGTCATCCAAGTTACCGAGAAATGCGGAGGATTTTTTTTTCTCCCATTCGCCGTGCGGTATCAAACATTGGATTAAAACTCCATTCTCCAGCAGTTCCTCGCTTTCAATATCTCGTTTGTCACAGGCAACATGCAGGAAATGTTCCTGAATAAAAAGTGAAAATGCCAAACTGCAGTTAAAGTCGACAAATTAATAATTTGGCAAGTAGTTTGATTACTGATGGCCATGTAAACACAGCTACTGTCTTTCTCCTCTGCGTCTGCGTGCCCAAACAGAAACTTCCATATTTGCAAATCCTTCCCTCTTTCCCTCCCCTGACACTCCCACCTAAACGGAGCTGGACACGCCCACTTTTCCTGACTTTTTTCAAACTAGAGGTGTGAAAACACCCTGCTGAGACAGGGGGGTTTCATGGCCCTTTAAGGAGTTGAAGGGTCAGTTTTGTTTGAAAATGCTTTTAATGCAGTAGCGTAATGTTGATTACGTTGAAAAGAGTGTTTTAAGAATATCTTCATTTGTGTTCTGAAGATGATCTCATATTTTCTATGGGTTTGGAAGGACATGAGCCAGAATTATGACAGAGGTTTCATTTTGTGGTGAACTCACTGATTGGTGCATCTCTAATTAATATGGGTGTTTCTCTTTTGTGTCTTTCATCAGTTGCTAAAGGGCAGCAGGAGGAGACGGAGGATGCCTCTGCCATGGCAGTTTCAGCAGAGGGCGAGGAAGAGGAGCAGTCGTCATCCCCTCTTCCTGCGGGCCCTGAGACGGGGGCGGCACAAACATCATCAGCCCCTGGAGAAGCTAAAAGCAGGTCAGAGCAGCATCCTCTCTCCAGGCTGAGTCACCACCGGCGTGGGATGTGTATGCTTGTGGACGTGTGTGTCTGTGTGTATGTCAGTGTGAATGTTTGTGAATGGCTTCATGTTTTAAGCCTTATTGACTTTAGTTGTGTCTTACAAGGTCTCAAAATGGAAGGTCAAACGATAAATATGTTGAAAATGAAAAAATGTTGGCTACTGTTCAGTCTTAACATGGGGATGGGGGCATGATCAGCTTAATACAAGAGAATTCAGGGTAAAGAAGACTACACTGTGGGAAGGGCTGGCATGGTACATCTCTTAAGCTCATATAGTTGAGTGTTTCCAGGAGCACAAAAATCAGCAAGGTGAAAATGGCTGGAAATTTGCTTATGTGTTAATATTTTTTTCAAGTATAGCTGCTTGAGTAATATTTTAAGGCATAATAAGAAAAACCATACACACGCACCTTTACTTTAAGTACCAATTCTCTTTACTAACTAGTGGCTTTTCACTGCCTGTTATTAAAATATTTTCAAAGTACATATTTTTCACGATCTTCTAATCCTACCCAATACCCAAACCCAACTACCACCTTAATAACTATTAATAACCAGCAAATTAGGAGTTTATGGAGGCAAAAGTCATAGCTAGTGTTTTTTTCATGGTGAGAATTGTACCTTAAAAAATAAAATGTGACCAATATTTCAAACAAAGTTGTGCTATATCATGGATGCGTTTAGTTGTTTAGTCATAAAATGTTCACATTGAAACTAGGGGTATGAACCTACACTGGTCTCATGGTTCGGTTCGGTTACGATTATTATGCCATCGATTCGGTTCAATTCGATATCACGGTGCATTGACGATGCTTTCCATACACAATTAGATTTTTTTCTTTACAACACAAGAAAAAAAATCGTATTAAAATCTATAAATATGTTTATATTTATATATTACTTGTAATACAATTTTGTCCTTAATACAAGCAGTCAGATATATGAACTGTACCTTTAATTCGACCTGCTCAAAAAAACACTCTTTGTGAATGAAAACTCCAATACATGCACAGAAGAAAGCACGAGCACTCATAACAAATAAACTAATGTAAATATTTTCCCGCTTGCTTTTTGAGTGCTGGCAAGTTCACCCCTATGATTGGTCATTGTCTTCACCCGCTCAACAGAAAGGGCTGCGCTTGGCTTTAGAAAAGAAAGCGCTGTTCACCCATGAGTCACGCCGGAAAAACGGCCGCGGGTTCAATCTATATGCGATTGATACGCGGTTATCAGGTAATCCGTAATAGAATACATACAATACAATAAACTCGCACCACAGGCACGCTTGTGTCTGGATCCACAATTATCGCTTCAACAGCCGAGAGGAGATGAAAATTTACCTCACGAACATGCCAATGGGTCAAGTGCAAAAAGCAAAAAGTGTGTGTGTGGGAGAGAGAGAGAGAGAGAGGGGGGGGCAAAGGGGCAGAGATGGGAGTTTTACAGCATTTCTCCCTAGTACTGAAATAGCTGCTCGTGCTTTACCATTCCTCAGTGTCAGTGAAAGACTGTGTTCAGCACACTCACACGTGCACAATTATCTCCTTTTTAAGTAGTAGGAGTGTTTTATTTACTCACCCTCGCCTCCTTCGCCATAGTATTCTACCGCGACATTGCGCATATAAGGTTAAATGACGTCAGTGCGTAATAACCGGTTATGATCTATTACTGAACCGATATCGAATTGTCCCCATCTGCATCGCGGTGCACCGAAGAAACCATTAATTTTGACACCCCTAATTGAAACGTTGTTAGCGGTGCCAAACAGCATTTCCCATTGCTTACATTCTTGTTTACGTCCTCGCTGCAACATACCGGTAACGCTAGAAACTGCATGTAATTGATCAATTTTAACAAATAAAAATACTTACAGGTTGTGGCTCACAATCCACAGCTTTGTCGGTTGGAGGAGTTTTTAGCCAAATCCAGCACTGAACTGGGAGAGATTCTGGAAGCTGTCCTTAGTCAAATGCTAGCTGTATATTTTTTATAATTCTCTGGAACATAATTCAAATTCAATTGTAAGCACTTCTTTATTTGTGTCATGTTCTTCGAAAGCCCAAATACAGAAACAGCTTAAGCTCTGTGGAAATAGCAGCGTTTGGATGGACTACAACATTAGAGCCCATTTGGCCACGCCCCTTTACTGCGCATGGTGAATGCACGTAATCTGAAGCGCTTGTGATCTCACTAGCCGGATATATTTTTTGTAATCCCCAAACTTCATTTGCTGTAGGCTTTGCTAAGCTAACTCTATAAAAGCTAATTTCTCCCCTTTGCATTGAACTTTGAGCGTATTACATTCAAAGATGTTGTTTATGGTTACACAGCTACATTACAGATGAACTAAAGTTTAAAAGATGATATCGTAGTGGACTACCCCTTTAAAGTCTGCTTAAACTGAAAGTTGCTGAGACTTATTTCAGTTTGTTGATGTACTCAAGTTCCAACTGAAACAGAGTATTCTAGAGGGGCGGGGCTTTCTTTTTGCACATCAGTCCATTATAGTAAACTAACAGTAATAGAGGCGTGGTTAAGAATATTGTACCTGAAGCCATTATACTGATAGCAACAGAGAAAGCACCACCACACCAAACATGGAAGCAAATGGTCATATTTTGATTAAAGATTATCAAAACCAAAATAATTTGAGTGGATTAACTTGCATGGATTAGTTTTTCAGCTAAAGAATAGCAATGTGTGCTATTGTAAATAGCCAAACAGACCAAATTAGTATTGAAACAGTTTAGTGTCAAAAAGTGGATTGGTTGCGGCAGTGCAGGGAGGATGTGTATGCTAGCACACTGAACCAGCAGCATGGTACAAAACACATTACTTTAATTCTACTCTGCAGATCTTGAGGGGTTGTTTGCTGCAAAAAGTTTATGAAAATTAAAATTATGTTTTTTCATTTCTTTTGCTTTTAATCTTTCAAGTTAAGGCTGGGTGATTAATCGAACAATAATCAAAATCAACATCCAGAACTAATAATTTATCTAATTTTTCCAGGTCAATTCTTTCAATTACTTTCCCTACCGTTTGTGGAGTCACTTGACCACACACTGTTAAGGCAGAATTATATTTAATATATTATTATTTATACTTATTATATTATTATTATTATTATTATTATTATTATGGTCTTATACTTCTGTCAAGGTCACGTGTATAAGCCGCTGCAGCTTTCGCATACGTAGCGCAAGCTTTGTGATTGGTTGGTTTGGTAGCAGTGATGACGGTGGACGGTTGCAAAAAGCAGTTGTGTGTATTTATTTATTGATTTATTTTTTAATTCTGGAACCATATTGTTGTGGCTTACTATAAATATATTTCTGCTGGGGGTGTAATGGTACGTGTATTTGTC
This sequence comes from Danio kyathit, assembly GCA_903798195.1. Classification (NCBI taxonomy): domain Eukaryota; kingdom Metazoa; phylum Chordata; class Actinopteri; order Cypriniformes; family Danionidae; genus Danio; species Danio kyathit. Next base: position 19,554,561 of record LR812520.1, read on the forward strand.
CAGTATTTGTCCTTGCCCCACCTTTGAGTATTACTGATTGGTCTGACATTAATGAGAGATTGTAAATGCTTAAATAGTTTTTATCTTGAAAGGGCATCTAAAAATGCAGTGCTTATGTGCGAGGCACTAAAAAGATGCGAGTGTATAACAGCAACGCACATCTGTCAAGTGTGTTTACAAAAAAAAACAATGGAAATATAAAATTCTGTCTCATCTCATGTGCACATTAGCCAGTTTACATCCTTTTTCGATACATACCGACTGATGCTAAAGAGAAGTGTTTGAACCCTCTGTTATTTACATTTAAGGAGATTTCAGTTTCAAAGCTTATTGAATCTTAAATTTAATTACAGAATTAAATTGAGAAGGTAGAAGTTTGAAACAGTTTTCTAATGATTAAGTTTTATGTTTCATTATTCGATTTATTTTGTGTATTTGTATCACAATAAGCTTTTCAGTTCAGTAGCTGATTGTAACAGGACACTTCTGCTTGTTCAGAATAAAAAAATAATAAAATTGTTGCTTTTTTTCTTGTTATACCAAACTCATATCGAACCATGACCCCAAAACTGTGTGTACCGTTACACCCCTAATTTATGCTAAAAGATTTTATGTGATACATTTTAATGAGATGATTTTATGTTTAGCTTGTCGCTTTCTTTTTCCGCCAGTTGGCCTCTGAGCTTTAGGAAACATTGTTCATTTAACTAAAAATTCTTTGAAGCCCAATATGTTGCATGTTCCGAATTTTAGCATGGTCCATGATTTCTTTGGCTAAAGACATTTCTCTGGTTTTCTCACAGCGAACAGCTCTGTGCCTTCTGTTATTGTGGTGGCCGAAGTCTGTTGGGCCAGGGAGATTTGAAGCCATTCAGGGTCACGCCCGGATACGACCCTCCACACCGACAGTCCTCGACAGAGGAGGTCCACGACCATAGCGACAAGACTGGGGCTGCCAGCCTATCAGGGAGGCAAAGGGGCCTAGAGAGGTAAGCTGATTGGCTGGAGCAATTGACGCTGTGATATAATATCATCTGTGATGTGTAGCTTAATGTTAAGATGAGCTCAGCTAAATGGGGCATCTCTCGTGACAACACAGCTGTTTTTTCCTTGTTCGTTGGCTTCTGTGAAATAGATCAGACAGTATTGGCCATTGTTAGAGAGAGGAAAGCAATACATGAGCCTAAGGATGTGTGTGCGTGTGTGTGTTATGGTGTATGAACGGTAGGCCTGTTACAGGCAGCAGGGAGCACTGAAACATGACGTCACTGGTTGAATCACCCTCATCTGGATGAAATTTCAGGCTGTTTGAATACTGATCATTCCAATTGAAAATTACACTCATTGCTCTAGTATGTGTGTGTTTTTGCTTAATATCCTGGAGACAAACTTGTGTGCAGCAAACAGTGTTTGTCCTAAAGTGACCCTCTGCATCTGCAAATGGCAGTGCTTATTTGTACCACGTACTTGATTGCTATTCACTGTCTCCTAATTATATGATTGTAGTATGCTTTTCTTACTGGTGTCAGTATATATATATATATATATATATATATATATATATATATATATATAGATAGATAGATAGATAGATAGATAGATAGATAGATAGATAGATAGATAGATAGATAGATAGATAGATAGATAGATAGATAGATAGATAGATAGATAGATAGATAGATAGATAGATAGATAGATTTTTTTTTTTTCCTTGATTTTTCCTGTTTATTAAAATCATATTTAATATTTTTTCCCAACATTTTAATTTGACTGTACTCAGGGCTTGACATTAACACCCGCCAACCCGCCAAATGTGGATAGATTTCAGCTGTGGCGGGTTAGACAAACACTCCCAATTTGGCTCTTTGAAAATCATTTTTAAATTGTAGTTTTCTTAAAAGCTGGGCTTGACAAAAAAGGATGGCCCAATGGCCCTCGAGAATTGAGAAGCAGCATGACTGACAAAAACAACTGTGTTTGCACAAGGAAAAGAAAGCAGGTTAATACCGAATGAGAGGAGGATCACGCGCATGGTGAGACACAGGAGATCCTTTTGTGTCGCACACACAGGTGATGTGATGTGCGCAAGTGTTTAAAATTGTGCACACTGCCATTTCCTTGCGTTAAGCAACCATGCCTGGAAACGCAACTGCTGCAATCGGTTATTTTTGAACTAGACTGAACAAAAAGCGATGCTCGTGCACCACTTTCAAGAGCTCGAGATTTAAACAAAAAAAGGCATTTTATGTAAGCAATGATTGTAGCTTTCGCTTTAAAGATTCTTTGAACAGATTATTAATAAGCCTAATGTTAGCTGTGTGCATGTGATCATCTTCATTATTGCTCACTGTATGTTTTTCACCTGCTTTCTTTTGCTTATAATTATTTTTGTTAATATGGTTGAATTATCATCTTTTACAATAACATTGCTTTAATAGAAGATTAACTTCCCATTTATGTAGTTAACTGGTGATGAGAGACTTTTAGCCAGGACAGACTACTGTGCATAGTTTTAGATACTTTACAATATATATAGTCACAATTATTAGCCCCCCTGAATTATTAGCCCCCTATTTATTTGTATTCCCAATTTCTGTTTAACAGAGAGATGATTTTTTTCAACACTTTTCTAAACATAATAGTTTTAATAACTCATTTCTAATAACTGATTTCTTTTATCTTTGCCATGATGACAGTAAATCATATTTTAGTATATATTTTTCAACACTTCTATAAAGCTTAAAGTGACATTTAAAGGCTTAACTAGGTTAATTAGGTTAACTAGGCAAGTTAGGGTAACTAGGCAAGTTATTGTATAACGATGGTTTGTTCTGTAGACTATCGAGAAAGATATAGCTTAAAGCGACTAATCATTTTGTTCTTAAAATGGTGTTTAAAAAATTAAAAACTGCTTTTATTCTAACCGAAATAAAACAAATAAGACTTTCTCCAGTAGAAAAAGTATTATCATACATACTGTGAAAATTTCCTTGCTCTGTTAAACACCATTTGGGAAATATTTAAAAAAGAAAAAAAATTAAAAGGGGAGCTAATAACTGACTTCAACTATATACATATATATATATATATATATATATATATATATATATATATATATATATATATATATATATATATATATATATATATATATATATATATATATATATATATATATATTTTTTTTTTTTTTTTTTTTAAGAAAAGTGTTGTTGAACTTTGCTAGTTTTTGAAAATTTTAAATTATATAAAATTTGTGGCTAACAAATTTTTTTCATTGTGGCCAGAGGAAAATTTGGTACGACACCCTGAAACCATCACTGATTTGCTCATGCTCATTGAACAAAGTCATAAACAACACACAACACAGTGAAATGAAGTCATGTGGACATAACACAATATCTAAATCAAGTAATTTTAGCATGCAGAAATCAATTGATGCATAAAAAAATATATTTTCCCAGCAACAAAATTGTGGGTAGTGAAAATTGCGAGTGGCTAGTAATGTTGAAAAACTACTAGCCACAGTGGCTGGTGATCAAAAAAGTTAATGTCGAGCCCTGGATGTGCTCATTTTTAAAGTGTGATCTTTGAAGTTTTTTGTTAGATTAGTTCCAGTTTCGGCTTTGGAACTGACTAATTGAATGTACAGTATATGCACAGATATATTATTGTAAAGCATCCTATAGAAAATATTCAATCATATTCAGTATAATTTATAATGTAATGAATTCCTATCAGGTATAGCTGGATGTTCAGTATCATTACTTCAGTCTTCAGCATTACATAATCCTTCCTTGTGTTCTGTAGATTTTGGTGAAAGAAATTAAAAGCATTAATGAAATTGCTGTTTACATTGTCTTCAACATTGTGTGCATAAATAAACCTGTATTGTGTGTCTATTGAGGACCTGCTCTGATGATAGCTATGGTTTCCAACCTTTTAAATAGCTTAAATAAATTCAATAATATATTATCAGAAAACATAGAGATCTTCATTCACAAAGGTATAAACATGCTCAAGGCTGTTGGCTATTAGCTTTTCATATGTGGCTCACTGCGAGCATTCTCCCTGAGCTGATCATTACCCGGCAGCTATTGGGAGTCACAGAGCGAGATGTGAGACTCCGGCCCCAGCATGCGCTCAGCCCAACAAAGGGCCTTTTCCCTGCTCTCGCGCACAGCTGCCTAATTTGTCTTGGCTCTTTGGAGGTAATCAGCCATCTCCCAGAGGCCTGTGTGACGTAATTTGCTGCCAGTCTGATGTTGGCAGTTAGCCAGGCCTGCTGAGCTTTGTCATCTGTGGGCCACACTATAGAACAACATGTCTGAATGTGGAGTTGCTAGACACAGTTGAGGAGAAAAGACCCATTTTGGTTCGTTTACAACTGCATGGCTAACAAAATTAAATTGATCAATATATCGACATATATCGCTCAACACATGGACATGACCTCGGTCATTTTTGGTGATGCAATATATATTACCCATACATAAAAAACAATTCTAGCAACATTTTAGCTGACAACCTTTCTATCTTTATTGGAGGTGTCAGTGTCAGTATGGTTAGCTGCAGTAATTACTATAAATTACTATAGTATATTTTCATGTGGGTGTCTGACAACTGAAAATAGGTCTGGTAGCAGATTTTGCAGCCTAGTACTTTTTTACCTGGCATTTTTTGGTAACATTAATTATTATTTACTTATATTATTATAATTAGCATATGCATTTTCACATTATGATTCCAATGGTGAATTATTAAATTATTAAAATGACTTTAATGTAATGAAATATTCTTAAGAATTAAATATTATGTGTTCTTTGGGGAGTGTACTTGCATTATGATGATATTATATTGCCATTCTGGCATAATATAATGAGTGGCATAAAATGGTTTTAAAATGCCAATAATATCGTTTATCGCAATATATTTTGGTGCAATATATCATAAAACAAAAAAGGCATATTGTGACAGGCCCATTTGAAATAATCGTTATCCTATTTTTTAATTCATATAAAATAGGCTAATGATTATTTCAAAATATTTCTTATTGTTACACTCATTGTTGATTGCTTATGCTAATTTACCATTTTATAGTAAGATTACAGTTGTTATATTCCAATACTCTATTAAAATGTATGTATAAAACACTAAAAATGGTAATTACTACCACTGTTCAATGTAGCCTTTAGTCACTTTAAAAATATTATCCATTTTTACTTCTTTACATAATAATATTTCAATGTATTAATCAACTTTAAAATCAACCATTTTAAAATAATGTTAATGTCTTTAGTTTTAAGTATTTTTACAAACTCAAATCATAAAAAGTTGGGACAGAATGGAAAATGCAAATGAAAAAAAAAGAAGGGATTTCTGAATTTACTTTGAGTTGTATTTCATTTCAGACAATACAGCAAACATTATTTAATGTGTTCCGCATGATTTTTATTGATTTGCTTTTTTTTTTTTAAATAAACACATATTGCAATTTTGGTTTTGCAACACGTTTCAGAAAAACAGTAAAGATTTTACCACTTTGTAGTGTTGCCATTACCTTTCACAACACTTGAAAGACGTTTAGGGACTGAAGACACCAAGTGGTGAAGTGTTTCAAGTGTAATTTTGTCCCATTCTTCCTGCAAACATGTCTTAAGGTGGACAACATTACGGGGTCTTTGTTGCAGTTTGCACTTTAAAATGTGCCACACATTCTCTATTGGAGACAGGTCAGGACTGCAGGCAGGCCAGTCAAATACCTGTATGGTCTTCCTCCAGAGGCAGGACTTAATGTGTGCAGAATGTGGTTTTGCATTGTCTTGTTGAAATATGCATAGGCGCCCCTGGAAAAGAAGGCAGCGTATTGTGCTCCAAAATCTTTATGTACTTTTCAGCATTAATAGAACCATCACAGAAGTGCAAGTTATCTTTGCCAAAGGCACTGACTAAACCCCTACCATGAGAGACTCTGGCTTTTGGACTTGTTGCTGGTAACAGTCTGGGGTGCATTTCCCAAACAACGACGTAACTCGCGACTGAACTATCATAGTACCATGCATCATTTGGGAAAAGAAGGATGTAGTGGCGAGTGTTTCTCAAAACTCTTAGTTTCTCTGTCGCAGATCCATCATTTGAACCACGTTAGTTATAACGTAAAACGCATATAATGATGCTCTAAACGGGGTGGAGTAACAACTTCTTTAGAGAAGAGCCCCATAATTTCTTTGTGCAAATTATATTGTTTTACACGCACACGCATTTAAAATAAAATCAAATATTAGTTTTGGTAAAAACATGCACTCGTTTTCCATATTAATTGAAATATATGTAAATGTCACATATAGGGCCTGTGTTTGCTTTACTAATACAGTATTATTGAGAACATTACATATTCTATTCTAAAACCTAAAATTACTTACAAAAGCTAACACGTATTCTAATATCATAAATAAATCATGTAAATAAATAAATAATGAGGCTATTTATTAAAAAATGAAATGTAATATGTATTATTTATTAGAAAATGAAATAAAATCCTATTTTAATAATAATATTAATGATGATGATGATTATTATTATTATTATTAGGTAGGATATTGTTTATTTATTCTTTGAAAAGTCTGCTTTTACAATTTGAGCACGTGCAAACCACTGCAGATATGCTCTAACCATGCTCTACTTAATAAATAACCTACTATAAATTAAAAGCATTAACGTATGCTATGTTTTTTGTTTTCACAAGCTTTGGAGATGTAACTTTTAAAAAATAGTCACCCATAGCTTTTGTCATGAGGCTGTGTTCAAAATGACATCAAAGTTTTCAAAGTGCACTGCGAATGGAGCACAATTGTAAACATAAACTAAAACTGAACTGTAAAAATACTTTGAAAGCAAATTACACCTAAGAGAGATGACCTAAGTGCATTTTATTTTTAATAATTCCATCTTTGAATATTAGAATGTTCTAAATGAATAGGGCATAGGGGGTTAAGTGGGAATAGAACACAGCCAGGAACTACGTTTCTAACTAAAGCTCCAGAGCAATGACTGTATATAATATGGACGACGCGACAGCGCCATTTTCCATTAAACGCTTTGAAGGAAAAATCGTCTCGTGACGGGCACAAACTGTCGCAAAAGACTGCTGAAATTGGAGCCAGGACATGCGCAGAAGGACTGCTTGATGGAGCCAGAGGAGGAGCTGCGGAATCGAACTTCCAACCAAACGCTTGTACATCAAATCAACCACGCCCCCCAAACTGCTCACTTGACCGCTGATGTCTGCACTATAACAAAGGCTCGCTAATGCTAATACGCTTTGTGTTTACATAGCAGCCTGCGTTTGCTGTTTTATCAACACAAATGGTTGTAATAACGTTAACAAAGGTGAGGTTTTATATAATGAAGATTTAATCGCGCCAGCTCCGGGCCGCAGCGCACATCACTTGCGGGCTGATCCGGCTCAGATGCGGCAGCGTCGGCTCGCTAGCGTCGGGCCGGTGCCTATGGACGTACTGCCCGAGTCAATCGGGCCAGATGCGGCGGCCGTTAGCGAGTCGACGCTGCGGCATCCGAGCCGGATCGGCCCGCGAGTATTGTGCGCGAGTAGGTACAGCAGATGGAGTCGGGCCGAGGGCTCCGGCAGGCGAGAGTCTATCCGGAACTGGCCCGAGTGTATTTTGCTATCTGGGTAGTTAAGCGTGTATCAGCAAACTGATAAAGCCCTGACCTTACCGAATAAACAGTGTTCCACCAGATCCTGTATGTCAGAAACTATAGTTTACTGTTTAGCAACTCATTTTATCATGGTAAAATAACACAGAAATGGAATAACACTTCAGTCTCCTGCCGAAGCTCCGACGTCTGCTTTGAGAACCTGTCAATCACAGCTGTCTATCACGATGACACGCCCAGCATTAAATTACTGCTCAAAACATACTGTTTACAAAAATGAAGATCTGCACCTATATCAGCACGATAACCAGTGCCATAATTGACCAGAACCAGCTTTCGGGACATTTTATTGCAAGAGTAATTATTTTTTTTATTTGGTCTCATGTCTCCTTCATTAACACGGAGGAGGCGGGCTTTATGACTTGTACTGCAGCCAGCCCCCAGGGGGCGATCTAACGGCCGAGACCTTCACTCAAAAGCAGGCGTGAGGCACACTTGCTCCAGAGGTGTCGTTTCAGGTGCTCAAGTTTGCGACGCAGTTTGTGAATGTTCGTTGGAGCGATGGCTTTGGGAAACAGCAAATCAACAAACTATCTTTGTAACGACAGAACTTGCGACCTTAGTTGGCTAACGATGGTTTTGGGAAACGCACCCCTGGATGATCCTTTTCTTCTTTGGTCCGGAGCACACAGCGTTCATTTCTCCCAAAAATACCTGAAATACTGATTCATCTGACCACAGTACACTCTGCCACTGTGTGATGGTCAATCTCAGATGCCCCTGAGATCACTGTTGTTCAGCTTAGGCTTGCGCCCCTGTCCTTTACGCACTGAAATTCCTCCATATTTCATGAATCTTTTAATTATTTTATGCATTGATGAAGGTGAAATATCTAAATGTCTTCTTCCTATTTGTTGGCAAACAACTGCCTCATCTTTGCTCCTAAAGGACTAGACCTTGGATCTTGGATTCTGCTTTTGTACCAAATCACCCAATATACCTGATTACTAGATGTAAATTGCTCCTGTCCCAACTTTTTTTTTTTCAATGTCTTGCAAGAACCAATGAAAATCATGAGGAACACATTAAATAATGTGTGTTGTATTGTCAGCAATGAAATACAACTTAAAATAAAATTAGAAACCACTACTTTCTTTTTTTTATTTGCCTTTTCCATACTGTCCCAACTTTTTCTGATTTGGGGTTGTACATTTATTAGACAAAAGTCAATTAAGTTTAAAAGTCATACATTTATCAACTGTAAAACTTTTTTTTTTTTAAATATGTATTGGGCAGGGCGACGCAGTGGCACAGTAGGTAGTGCTGTCGCCTCACAGCAAGAAAGTCGCTGGTTCGAGCCTTGGCTGGGTCAGTTGGCGTTTCTGTGTGGAGTTTGCATGCTCTCCCTGCGTTCGCGTGGGTTTCCTCTGGGTGCTCTGGTTTCCCCCATAGTCCAAAGACATGCGGTATTGGTGAATTGGGTAGGCTAAATTGTCCGTAGTGTATGAGTGTGTATGAATGTTTCCCAGAGATGGGTTCAGCTGGAAGGGCATTCGCTGCGTAAAACATGTGCTGGATAAATTGGCGGTTCATTCCGGTGTGGCGACCCTGGATTAATAAAGGGACTAAGCTGAAAAGAAAATGAATGAATGAATGTATTGGACAGAGTTTTCCAATACTGGGTTGTGGCTAGAAAAGAGGGGTCTGGATGCAGACCTGGTGCAGTGCAATCTGAGTTGCATTCAATGCTTTTTAATGAGTCACCTAACCCCACCCCTAACCCTACCCGTCACAGTGGCGTCAGCTACATTAAGTGCATTGTGTCTGACATTGCATCGCTGAGTGATGCAATCTCAGCTTGCATCACAAAGGCTGCATCCCGATACTATTGGGCTAGAAGGACATCCGCTGTGTAAAAACATATGACGGAATAGTAGGCGGTTCATTTCACTGTGATGACCCCTGATAAATAAGCGACTAAGGCAAAAGAAAACAAATGAATGCATGAATGTATTGGTCAGAATTGAATTTTTTTTTATGATTTTCTAATTTCACAACTTTCGACTGTCATAAGTGAAAACCTGATTGTTAGTTTCAGTGATAATTTGTATTTTATAAAAAATATAATTATAATTATAATTTCTATTGAAAGTGTCAGTGATACTAGGTAAAACAATATGGCTCAGATAGTGCTCAGAAATGATATTTTGTTTGATCACTATCTACTGTCATGGGACTACACACGCTAGATTTGAAATCACTGTTGACCCCTCTTTTATGTTAGCCATACCAGCAGGTTGATAGAGTTGTATAATGATATTCACAGGGTTATGATGCTTACATTTTTTATCCCATGATTTGTTTGTGATGAGTTAGTCAAACAACACCATCCCCCACAAAATGGCTATGAGTCAAACCCCTCCAGTTCCTGAATGGCAAGAATAAATTAACACTCTCCTGGTACCGGTGGCTAACGATAGAGGGCCAGCAGTTAGAGAGAATGTACACATCCATCTTAGTTTATATATATGGATTGTGAAATATTTTAATTGAATAAAATGCATAATATGTAAATTAATTTATATCAAATCAACCACACTTTCACATTTATTATTATAATTAGAGAAAAATTACAAATGTGGTAAGATGAAAAAAATCATTAAATAGCCATTACAATATATATGACTCACATTTAACCCTGTGGTGCTCTGTGGAGGAAGTCATGTGCAGATGGATTTTTGCTTTGATGGTACAAATAATTATAATATGACATAAGAACATTTCTTGTAGGTCATGCCATTTTAAAGGTGAAATATCTCAAAAGAAAATATATAGCCACCAAACACAATACACTTTTCCCTGCTAAGACTGAAACCTAACAGCATATAATTCATCTGTCTCTATCCTTCAGTGTTGGGGCAGAGGAAGCAGGAAGCAGGTTTTGGGATGAGCTCCGCCACGTCGGTCTGCCAGATGACATTGATGTCCAAACATTCTTTGAGTCAGGTAAGACATGTTAAAAACGTTATCAAGACACAGAGTTATTCAAACTATCTATGGACTTTTAATGCCCTTTCACACTAATAACGATGCAGATAAATATAAACATAGCAGTAAGTATCAATACTAGTGTACAATAGCTGTTTACTGGAGTTTTAAAGGTTTTTGGACACTTATTTTCATATAGTGTAATTTTTTTTTCTCCATGACTTTTCAGTGTGTGTACATAACTTTTCCAAAGAACAATTTAAAGATCAATATTAGGGATGCTCAAAATAACCGTTTAACCATTAACCGAAAGGGTGCGTTTGTCACCGATTAATGGTATCAGTTAAACGATTAAAAAATATTATTTTATATATTTTTAAAGTTTGGCTGCATAAGGGACCGATCACCGAAAGCGCTTTTTGCAAGGCGCATATTTTGAATGGTTTATTAAAGGCCGTGAGTGTTTTACGCGCTGCGTATGCGTTCCGTTATGCCACTGCGCGCTGTCCTTCCAGTTGAAATAAGTCAACTGAGCCGAAAAATCGTTTTACGTCAGTCGTCTGTTTCATTCTTCAATTATGTTATGCTGCTCTCTTATATGTGCTAAATATACAGTAGCTACAAGTCACAGCACCAGTATTTATTTAGAGCAAGGTCATATTTTGTGCGGCTCTGGGCAAATTTTGATTTGGAGGGAAAATGACCAAAATGTAACGTGATGATTGAAAATGACTGGAGGGAAAATAAATAATATATTTCAAATCTCTGTACATAACAGAAAAATAAACAATGATAATGCAACAAAAATAGTGCATTTTTATTATAGTGGCAGAAGAATATTTTTGGACAGGCCTTGTCAAAAGTCAGCAGGCACTTTCACTAATAAAAAAAATATAGCACTTAAATAATTTCATTTTTAACAATAAATTAAATTACACAGTGGTTTTATATCAAAAGTTGATAATGATATAAAATATACTACATATTGATGGTAAAAAATAAGCTTTTAAGCGATGGCTTTTATTTGTTTCAGTATTCAAACATTAAATATTGAATGCATTAAGTTAATTAAAAAATGAATATGAAACAACACATAGCAGAATATAAAGCATATAAAGGACTACTATATTGAGCAAAATGCTGCTCTTTTTATCTTTGTATTTTATCATTTTATTTTTGTTATTTAATTTTTTTTTCTCTTCATAATTAACTAACGAGCTATAGACACATTCCCGCTTGACATTTTAGAAAATATTTTGCGCAGCTGCCCAGTATATATTAAAGATAACCGAGAACAAAAAAAAAACACAGAAACATGTTACATGTCCCCAAATGTCCAACTTATTTAACTGAATCGTATTATGGCCTATAGCTGAAATGTTGAAAATTGCTCATTTTATTTTTATAAAACATTTGTCATGACATATTGATATATTTTTTTTTGAGTAAAAACAATACCGGTATTTAACAATCCATATTTATTTTATTTATTCATTCATTTCACTTGTTTATTGGTGCATTTATAGGCTATAATTTAAATCCAACACAATCATCAGCACCTCGGACAGTGCCACTCCGTAAAGCTTTCATGCAAAGTCCAAAAAACTTAAGAAAGATTAGACTTTCTCCAGTGACGGCCGACACGCTGTAACCATTTTTCTGGTGGTATAGCTGGCATTAAATTACAAAACAAGCATGCTGCAGTCTGGTTTTTGAATTAAAAAGTGCAATTATTTCCTCGTTGTTCACGGAGTCTGCAAGTCCGTGTTCCATGGATATAGCAATCTTAAGCGTGTCTTTATTCGATGCACAGCAGGAAAAAAAGTTTTTCAGCAGTGCATGTACTCGTTGGTAAAGTTCTCAGAGCGAGTTTTGTGCTACCAAATACAACACGGCATGCAATAAACTAATATTTAGTCAGGCGAAATAAACATCTCTGCCTAGGATGTCAATCAAATTAATGAAGCTCAAGCCACGAGTAAAACATCAGGCTATTTTATTATTTTAAGATTTTAGATGACGGGTTCGTAATTATACACGGTTAACTATATTAAAGTCAATTAAATAATAACTTTGATAAATAAATTATGTTCATAAGAATGTGGTGGGCCAGTGACTCCCTTCTCTGCCAGAGACTGCTCTGTGGTTTTAAAACCCTTTTCAAATTCTATTCTTTAGACTTGTATCAGTTTTTCATGTTAAATGTAGTGTAGTTTACATGTGCATGTCTGATGACTAGTGTGCTTCCGCTGAGCCAGCTGTGGTGGCAACAGAGCCGCGACGTCAACACACAGAATCTGTCGGCACAGTTCAGCACGGTTGTCTAACAGTGCTGAAAATTTCGTGCCGATAACAGTTTGTAATCGTGCCACGCTGTCCCAGGCACAGTGGAGAATCAAACCAAACCGTACCGAAGTGTTCTTAGATCGGTTTGGCACAATAGTGGAAAAGCGGCTATTATCTTTCATCACATGCATCGCGCACACATGAACGGTGAGTGAGAAGAGTGAGACAGAGGAAATAAGTCATTATGACATAATCTTTAGGCTAATGACTTCTATTAAAAATGTTGAAAGGGTTTTTGCGATAATAATAACAGTGGAGCATTAATTAAATGTATATTTTCCGTGGAGCGATCGATTTGACGGAAGAAAAAAAAGCATGATTGGACAAACAGCCTTTGCCGGTTCTTACAAAGGATTCAGTTAGTGTTTTCGTTTTGTAATTTAAATGTGTCATTTAAGTGAAAAATATCTAGGGCAAGACTATTTATTTTATTCTTTTTATTTAGTTTATTCTTTTTTCTATGCTGTTAGAAAAATACAGGTGCAAAAATGCTCTGTTATGTATTCTGCTGTTTGCATGTTAAAATAAATTAGTATTTTAAAATGCAATATTTAATGTGTCACTCAAAATAGACACGTCAATTTTTTTTTTCAATTAAATATTTTGTTAATATTAATCGGTTAACGGTTAATATCCGGTTAACGAGCAGCGGTTGTCGGTTAGTAAAATTAACCGAAATGAGCATCCCTAATCAATATATGACCTAAAAGGTTTTTGTCAAGAAGCAGCCTGAAAATCAAGCTGTAGACAATAAATGTAGTAAGACATAAGTCACATTTATTTTGTGGTGAGGACAAAAAATTGTAAAATAAAACTGAATTGCTGTTCTGCTATTCACTTCTTTTAGCGTCTTTTCTGTATTGGGCTCAAAATGTATCTGCCTTTTTATTTTATGTGATGCAAAACACATAGCAGATTGTCTCCTTTTACGTTTATTAGACAGAAAACAATGCAAGATTGGAAAGATATGCGTAAATTATACTTTTTAATGGAATTCCCATTCAGTCTACTGATTTCATGTCCACCCCCCTTGTGCCCATAGGTCAATGTTGGGCCCATCAAAGCTGTGCATTATGGTCAAATTTTGTGTGTCAAGCGGAGGATCAATCACTGCTATACGTGGACAAAGCCATCCACTCAGGGAGCACAGAGGTACTGTATGTTTGGATATTTCTGTTCTTGTTGGCTAAAATGTGAGAAGGCTTGTGAATAAAATAATGTATTTAAACTTTATGCAAATGTTACATCACCTCACTAGAGTACTTGAAAGTTTATGCAAATGAGGGTTAAAATGCTCAGCTCTCTCTTTATGGCTGCACCAAGTGCAATTATTCTTCTTTTGTTGATTGACCGTAATATGTCTGTATTTCAATTTGATCTATGACAGCTATCTTTTCTAGAGCTTTTTAATTGCTGTTCTTTAGGGTTTAGCATAGGTGGACTCCAGAATCCTGATATAATCTGCTTATGTTATATTTTCAATAAAAAATTTTATTTTTATTTTGATGCCTAGTCTTTGCTTGTTATCTTTCAGTGAATTGTGAACACTAAGAATTAAAAAAATAATTGTTAATTAGTGGTGTAACGGATCACAAATCTCCTGGTTCAGATAACATGGTTTTTAGTCACAGATTGGACCATTTTTTAGATCAGGCAAAAAGAGGAGGAGGCAAATGTAGTTTGCTTTTCATTTATTACTAAAACAGTACTGTAAGAAACTTTGTTTGAACAAACAGAACTTAGAACCTGTAATTTTATTAAAAATAAAATGAAGAAATAATTAGCTGAATAAAAATAAATTGTGAAATATTCAGTACTGAAAAAAATTCACTGTTACTGTAATGTATAAATCTAACATCATAATTTGTACAACGAATATTTATTTTTTTGGTCTCATTTTCAATAAATGATTCAGTTATTCACTCATAAAACTTTGTGTTTGATTGTATCAGTGACTACGTTTACATGGACACCAATTATTCGATTCTAATGCAATTATGACAATACTCTGATTAAGAGTCTACCATGTAAACAGCGATTTTTGATTAATTTAATCAGATTAAGCTCATAATCGAACTAAAGAGAAATCAAATTAAGACATGTGGAGTATGCCGAGTTTAGTCGCATTATTAAAGTGCAATACATACATGTAAACACCTTAATCGAACTATTACTCTCATGTAGGACTTTAAGCAGCTTTTTGCGACAGGACAGTCCACACACACACACACACACGGCTGTTTGACACTCTTTGCACCTACCGAGTCAGTGCAGACCACAGACACCTGCATCGTGAAATGCGGAGCTTTTTTTCTTCCATTCAGCATGCGTTATGAACTTCCATTAAAACAACACTTCCAGCAGTTCATAGTTGCATCCAATATTTAGTTTGTCACGGAGGGTGTGCATGAATGTTCGTGAATGAAAGTGAAAGTGCCAAACTGAAGTTAAAGTCGACAAATTAAAAATGAAACACTCGAAATTAGGCAACCCAGTGGCGCAGTAGGTAGTGCTGTTGCCTCACAGCAAGAACGTCGCTGGGTCGCAGGTTCGAACCTCGGCTGGGCTGGGTCAGTTGGCGTTTCTGTGTGGAGTTTGCATGTTCTCCCTGGGTTTGCGTGGGTTTCCTCCGGGTGCTCCGGTTTCCCCCACAGTCCAAAGACATGCAGTACAGGTGAATTGGGTAAGCTAAAATTGTCCATAGTGTATGAGTGTGAATGTGTGTGTGGAAGTTCCCAGAGATGGGTTGCGGCTGGAAGGGCATCCGCTGCGTAAAATCGTGCTGGATAAGTTGGCGGTTCATTCCGCTGTGGCGACCCCGCAAGGGACAAAGCCGACAAGAAAATGAATGAATGAATGACACTCGAAATTACATGAAACTCGGAGGAAATGCGGATAGTGCGATGACGCAATGACGTTAATCGAATTATGTGCTATAACATGTAAAACGGGATCATGAAAGGAACATTCAAAAAGCAACTCATGTAAACGCCTTAATCGTACTATTGTCTTAATTAGATTAAAGCAAATAATTCAATTACTGATGTCCATGTAAATGTAGTCACTGTATCATTTTTGAAGAATTATTCAGTAGTATATTTTTGATGGCTGGTTGTCACCACCTATTGGTTAAATAATGTAGTTGCTGCCTACAATTTTATTTTTAAGTGTCAAGTTAAATGCAGGCGATGCTGTGGCGCAGTGGGTAGCGCTTTCGCCTCACAGCAAGAAGGTCGCTGGTTTGAGCCTTTGCTGGGTCAGTTGGCATTTCTGTGTGGAGTTTGTATGTTCTCCCCGCGTTACGTGGATTTCCTCTGGGTGCTCCGGTTTCCCTCACAAGTCCAAAGACATGTGGTGCATGTGAATTGGGTAAGCTAAATTGGCCGTAGTGTATGTGTGTGAATGAGTGTGTCTGGATGTTTCCCAAAGATGGGTTGCACCTGGAAGTGCATTCGCTGCGTAAAACATATGCTGGATAAGTTGGTGGTTCATTCCGCTGTAGCGACCCCTGATTAATAAAAGGACTAAGCCGAAAAGAAAATGAATGAATGAATGAATGAAGTTAAATGCATAAGACGGTGATTTTAATCTTTACCATAAACATCAGAGGTTTTATTTAAACTATAAACTGTACTTTTGTATTATTTGACATATTTCATGTTGTATGGGTGTTTAGATCCCGATCTTTTATTGATTAATTGTGCAGCTTAAACTGAATGCATTAATGCAGGCTAAACAAGTAGTTACAGAAAACACCTTTAATACCCAAAGAAACCCACCACAAAAAAAAAAAATGTATTAGCCTAATCTGCGGGTCACATGTGTTCCAACCGTGGGTTGTAATCCATACGAATCACGAATCAACCGTGATCCATTACACCCCTATTGTTAATGTAGTCCTTGGTAAATCTGAAAATTTAAAGTAATGTGATACTTTATTCACTTTTTGATTATTGAAAAAACAAAAACTGTTTAAAAGTATTTCTAAACGTATTTGATTTCTTATTTTTTTTAATTAATTTAGATAAAACAGTGCTAAAAATTTTTTTCTATTTACTGGTTATCTGCAGTAACATGCAAATACGAATTGACTTATTGAGTTTATGTTTAAACATTGGTCCATAGTAACTAATTTATAGTAACGTAGTAACTGATTTAGATTTTCAATTATTTGGCTTTGAAATTTTGCTTTTCTTAGCTAGTCGTCATATTTGTTTTTAGTTTTTTTGTTTTTTGTTTTTGCATTCTAAAAGCTCATTTATGAGATGTCAAGTAATTTCAGTTTTTATTTTAGTATTATTTATATACTATTATAGTAATAATGAATATTTTAAATGAACCTTTATTTGAATGTTTTTTTTTATTTAATAATTTTCTCTCCATTGTCAAAATAAATATCTTTTAAAAATATTTCTATTTATTTATGTATTTATTAACATGAACAAACAATAAACAATACATTAATTACTGCATTTATTGTTATTTATTTTGTTAACATTAGTTAATGAAAATACAGTTGTTTATTTAGAGTTTGTGTTAACTTACAGTGTGTTAGCTAATGTTAACAAGCACAATTAGTTTTTTTTTAAATAATGCATGAATTAATTTTGAACTGTGATTAATAAAGGTTGTTACAGTATTGTTCATTCTTAGTTCATAGTAATTAATACATTAA
Source organism: Danio kyathit (assembly GCA_903798195.1). Taxonomy (NCBI): domain Eukaryota; kingdom Metazoa; phylum Chordata; class Actinopteri; order Cypriniformes; family Danionidae; genus Danio; species Danio kyathit. The sequence continues at coordinate 19,572,247 of LR812520.1, forward strand.
CTAATGGAACCCATTAATGTGACCCATTTATTGTTCATTTTAATTGGTATTTAGCAAGGCAATATTTGCGTTTTATTATTATGTACTATTATAGTACATAATATTTTAGTGTCTAATATTATATAGTGTATAATATTTTATTTCATTTAAGAAAAACAAGCTGATTAGGTTAAGCACTAGTTAATAATAACAGTATTAGGGATTTTTAGAGTAATTTATGACTGGTAAACCTAAAACCATTTTAATTTATTTCATTTTTTTTTTGCACTCAAACCAATGATTACAGTTCCAGTGTAATCCAACAGATGGCAGAGAGGACTACAGTACTTTCACATGTTTTTACTTTCTGCCATGCACATTTTCCACCATACTGCTGTCTAGCCCTAATTTTTCATTTATACCTCAATCTTGTTTAATGTCATTTAATAACACCTGTTAGGATTCTAGTGATCCTCATATACCTGCTGACTCTTTGGGCCGTGCTGCTGTGTTTCTGTGAAAGGCTAGAGCTGGAGGAGGGATCTAACTGGCTGCTAAAGGTCACTGCTGATCAGCTGTGAAATTGAAAAGTTCACGGCACTTAGAAGAGCTGTGGCATCATCAGCTTCATCATTTAACACCTCCCGTGCAGCTACCCCCTCCAATTACATTCCTTAATAGCCCTCAACCATTTGATCTTGTGAATTAATAGCAATGCTGCATTTAATGGTAAATGCCTGTTCAGATTAGGGATGTGCAGTATGACAATATATATCGTATGTAGGGCTGCACTTTGAGAATCACGATTTTTTTGTGCTTAAAATCAAGATCATGGTTTTCTCACTATTCTGTAAATGTAAATTAAAGGTTAATGCGAGTAGGCAATTACTGTTATTTCTCAAACATATGGTAAAACAACAATAATAATATAAGGCCTATGTGTAGGTCTACTGTTGGTTAAAATGCTAAATTTTGCATAGCCTTGGAATGATGGACTTGAACAGACTTTAAACTTGTCCTAGTCGTTAATGCATGGTAAAGTGATGACATCAAAATACAACTATTCATAATTCTAAAGTTGAATTATTATGTTTGAGACATATGCTTGTCATTGACAACATTATTAGACCATTTTATTTCACTGGTAAAACAAACATTTGTCATTATCAGATTCCCTGTTGCATTTTATTCACTGTTATATAGGCTAGAGTAGTTCTGCTGACCCAGTAAACATTTATTTTCATGTACAACACTTTGGGCCCTATCATACACCTGGCACAATAAGGTGCAAGACGTGTTTCCACAACGTGTTGCTAGTTTCAGACTAACGCAACCCTAATTTTTCACCAGGTTGTTTAAATAGCAAATCCATTTGTGCCACATTGTAGACTCATGGGTGTTCTGGTCTGGAAAAGAGGTGTGTTAAGGTGCATTGCTGGCGCATTGCTATTTTGAGGAACTAAAATAGGCTGCTCCATAGACCAGCTGAGAGCAGGTCTAAAGTCCAGAGCAGAGCGTGTCAGTTTTGCGCCTCGCTTACACATTGCTTAAAACATGCAGGACGTAAAGCAATACAGAAATACCTTTACAAATGAAAAATAGTTAAAGGATTAAAATGTTACAAAAATTATTATTTTCTATAAATATAAAAACCACTGCCTTCATGCCTTCTTTACCCCGGGGGCTTTTTTCAGTTTATTCTTGACAACTTGCTTTTGTAAAATGTTATTATTATCAGTAGTATTATTTATTATATGCATATTTATATTTGTTTTATTAAAAACAAGCTTAGATTTGTTCACCTGTCAGATTTTGGACCATATGGGGCATAGGACGTGTCTTTGGATATAACTCTGTTTTTTGACCACACTTCATTATTATTGTTCATTTATTCCTTTGCTAGAAATTAGAGAAACAGAAATTAGAAATAGTTTTGAAACAAATCTTTGGCTTAACAAACAAAATTTTTTATGTAGGCTAATGCATGTCTTCAGTGTAGAGCGTACAACACCGTTTCCATTTCCACGAAAGAGAGAAAGTGAAAGTAAAGGCCGAATGGAGGAGGCTCATTATCCTCTTGCTGCAGGTGCTGTTTAACTGTTTTCTTAACTGTTTTGAAGTGTTCAGTTTTTCCACTTACAAAGTTCGCGATGTTAATAGCAAATGTGCCATGGAGCGACCCAACTGACTCTTAAAGGGAATGGGAGATGAGACTCTGATTGGTTTATTCTCAAAACACACTTACAACTCATTAAGAGAATAAGCTCAACCCTGTTAGACCATGCGCCGTGGCGCAGAGCATATTTTCCTGTCCTTAAAATAGCAAAAGTGGATTCGGACATGCCCTTAATGCTTTTGCACCCTGCGCTTCAGACTTTGCGCCTAGACCGTTAAAATAGAGCCCTTTGTGTTTGCTATGAAAGAAAAAACATACCAAATGCTTGTCGTAAATAAAAACTCTAAAATGCGATATTATCGTTTAAATAATGTGCGCGCTTTCGGTTTCACTTTCACTGAATTGTAGAAAAGCTGAATTAAGTATTATCGTATGTTGGGTCGAATCGAGATCGCAATCATTTTACGATTAATCATGCACCCCTAATCGTATGGACAAAATAAAAAGTCAATCAATCCAAGTCATTTGTTTATTTCGGGGCGTCACTAAATACATTGTTTACAGTAATACTTTTTTTTACAGTAATGGTTTATATAAGCGCAATACATGCCAATACGAAGATGCAGACAGAAGAATGGTGAGAAAGTTGAAATCTTGAAAGTACAATGTTTACATTTTGCATTTTATTTGATTATTAATATTATAATTGTGTTGCACCGTACTCATTAGTTTTGAAAAGTGTTTTATTATTATTTTTTATTTATTTAATCTTCATTTGCCCTGAATTCTAAATAGAGTGAG